>CALNHX010006516.1:0-61737 GCA_940337035.1 Agriotes lineatus | reverse complement strand
TTTTAGACAATCCATACACAGATATAATAGGTAATACTTCCTCCTTTCGATCCGTCTAAAAGTAACATTACCATATTTCACTTTCTCAAATGCTGCGCCTTGTATTCCACGTAGCCACGTTTCCGTTCCATTGGTGCCTAATCAAACATTAATCAGTGCGGCCATAAATACTTCTCAACTGTAGATTCTATAACCATAAACAATCAGAAATTATTGTTTAAATTAGTTAATACAAGCTTAAACGCTTTCACCATTTGCTTGGAATTGATGTCGATAATATTATCCAATAAAAAGTTTATTGTTATGCGAAAATCATTTTAAGAAAATTACCTTGATTTGACAAGTGTAAACTTTACAGCTGAAGCAACTGTGAGTATGCAAAATAATATAATCGGTGTTGTCAGGCCTACAAAAAGTCGTCATATTTAGTAGTGACGTAGCCAGGGGAGGAGCTCGATGTGCTAAAGCCTCCCCCCCTCCAAATTCTAAATCAATATTATAAAGTCGCCCCTTACTAGACGGGTAGACTACAATATAAATTCGTACGCTTTTTGCTCCAAGTCTATAAATTTATTCCAGTATTTGCTTTAAATATTTTTTGTTATTTCAGTGTATTTTTAAACCTGCCGCTCTGAAAATCATGGTAAGGAATCAATCAATGAGATTGCTTTGGTAAAATTAAAATACTTATAGCATTACTAATGTTTCTGATTATACAGGATAGTGTGGTAATTAAATTTAAGGGTAATTAGAGTACATCAAACTGAACAACTTTGCATAATAAGCTATACGTAAAAATTCATAACAATCCTACAATGAATTTAAACATTTAATTGTTTAAACTGATTGATGGTCACTGGAATGAATTTATGTCAACACAATTTCGCACAGGTGGTTGCGATAAGACCAAATTTGGATAAAATGCAGAAGCTAAAAGGAGTAGTTTGGGTATTCCAATCGCATTTTGTGCATTACATGCCAGTCTCAAGCCTGGAAGGAAATGTGAGAAGAAAGCGGTCAATGTACTCTTATCTGACTCACCTAAGAAAGGTTTTGGTGTTAGCCATTGTTTCTCAAAAGTTCGGACCAGGCTCCCAATGTGAATCTGTTCCCATAAGCGATTAATTTTTAGTGCACTGTACTTCTACTGACGTCAGTACTATACAACTCTCTAAGTTAATGACTGTACTTATAAATCACCCTGTATAAGTACATCATTTGTACTTGGTATCAATAAATTTCTGATTTAAAAAAATACAATTAATAAGTTGTAAT
Source organism: Agriotes lineatus (assembly GCA_940337035.1). Taxonomy (NCBI): domain Eukaryota; kingdom Metazoa; phylum Arthropoda; class Insecta; order Coleoptera; family Elateridae; genus Agriotes; species Agriotes lineatus. The sequence goes on along the minus strand of CALNHX010006516.1, from coordinate 60,462 downwards.
ATACTCCAGAAAACATTTTTTAGCTATGAGATAGCCGCCGCTGAACAAAATTTGACCGAAAATTCTGGCTACAACAGAGTAGAGAGAAAAAGAAGACAAAAGTCGTCAAAAAAGGGCAATTAAATTGTAACAACAGTAAATACTCGAAAGACATGCAAAATGGGAAAAGGGAATAACAACAAAATAATACTAGCAGAACTTGAATCCTTTGAGCAAAGAGCTGAGATAATGCAAACCAAGTACATGCTAGGTAACCAAAAGATTTATATTGAAAACCATATGATCAAAGGAGAGATAGGAATACATACTCTAATAAATAAGTTGGCAAAAAAAAACAACTACATGGAAGAAAAAATAGAATAAGTGGATACAAGAAATTGTAAGTAGATGGTAGACGATGCGAATGGAGTGATAAAAGGAATGCGGTACAACTATATGCAAGTGGAAATATAAATAAAAGTTTGACGAGAGATGAGAAGAGAAATATTGCAGAACTAATAAAATTAGATCAATGGAAAACAAGAGCGCTGTAAGTAATAGTGGGAAACTAATGCAAGTTATAAGAGAATGGATCATTCTGGATCCCAAAAACCTCTTTATGTACAGAAGTGAAAAATATAGTCGAGTAGCATTCATAATGAGGCATAACATAATACCATATATCGAAATTTTAACGTAGTATTTGGCCGAGTAGCATAAATTATCATTAGAATCAGTAGAAGAACATCTCTAAAAATTATTCAAGTAAATGGTCCAACCAGTACATACTTAACAAGTAAATATGTTCTATAACGAGTTAAAAATCTGTTGTGATACCCCCACACAACTTTCTTTTACAGTGTTCTTATAATTAGTCAAATATTACTTTTTTATTTTTAACCATTTGTGAAAATTTTTCAAAAATTACAAATTCTACAGAAACCATACAAAATATAGTTAGTTGAAGTTAATTAAAAAAACACATTTTAGAGGTATTTAACTGGAAAATCACCTATTTCCACATCAATACATTTTAAAAATGTATCGTTTGAAAAAATCGTTAGAGCCGTTTTTTAAAACGAAAAAAACTGAAAAATCACAAGAGTAAACACCATACTTCCGTTATACGATTTTCTTCAAAAGCTTGCTGTCGCTTCTAGATAGTACACAAAACTTATATATGAAGTTTCAACGCCATACCTCTATTCGCTTTTGAGATATTCTGTTCACACACAGACAGACAGACCAATGAACAAAAACATGTTTTTTGGGTTCAGGGGTCTCTAAAACGTGAAAATCTGTTGAAAACTCATTTTAGAATTTTTTGAGGTGAATCCAATACTTCCTTTATTGTAAAAGGAAGTAAAAATGAGGTGCGGCCACTTTCTTTACTGTGTAAATAGCACCCAAAAATTTGGGTCGACAGTGACAATTACTTTAAAAATATTAATAGTCCATTTTCTAAACGCTAAAAATTCGCCAAAGTTCTAACTTCGTTGACTCAAAACCGATTTTGAAGATTTTTTTTTAATTATTTCGGAAAAAGTTTATAGAAAAATTCCCCATGGGTGAGAAAGTGTGCTTTTTATTTTTTCAATTGTTATTAACAAACAAGTGTTTTTTAATATACTCTTAAATAAAAAATCTGGTGTGATACACTCACACAACTTCCTTTTACATTGATCTTATAATTAGTCAAAAATTTCATTTTTAATTTTTAACCATTTGTTAAAAATTTTCAAAAATTACAAATTCTACAAAAACGGTACAAAATCGAGTGTTAGTTGAAGAGACAAATTTTATCTAGAATTTTAAGGTGAATTCAAAAATGTAATAATATACCGGGTGTTTTATTTAAAATAGGAGTTAATAAAAAAAATAGAAAAAAAACAAAAGAAACCCACTTTAGAAGTATTCAACTGGAAAATCACCTATCTCACATCAATACACATTAAAAATGTAAGAAAAATGTAAAGTTTAAAAAAAATCGTTAGAGCCGTTTTTGAAAAAAACGAAAAAAACTGAAAAATCACAAAAGTAAACACCTACTTCCGGTTATGCGATTTTCTTCAAAAGCTTGCTGTCTCATCTACATAGTACACAAAACTTATATATGAAGTTTCAACGCCATACCTCTTTTCGTTTTTGAGATATTCTGTTCACAGACAGACACACACACAGACAGACAGACAGACAGACAGACACACAGACAGACCAATGAAAAAAAATATGTTTTTTGGGATCAGGGGACTCTAAAACGTGAAGATCCGTTGAAAACTCAATTTCGAATTTTTGGGGTGAATCCAATACTTCCTTTATAGTAAAAGGAAGTAAAAACGTGTAACTATTTTATTTATTTAAACAATTGACTGAAATTTTATAACATAAGGTTTTTGGGGTCGCAGATTACGAATCTGGCTTCAAAATGGGTCTAAAAACAAAATGGCGTCGAAGGTCTAATTTTTAATTTAATTTTTTTTTTATTAGATGTCTGGGGGTTTTTGGGGGCGCGGATTACGAATTTGACCTTAAAACTCAACTAAAATAAAAAAATGTGGACCAAAATGGCGGAAAGGGTTTTTTGTTTTAAATTTCTGATACCTCTACCTAGAGGTTTTTTGGGTCCCTCATCCCAGATGGTGTCTGAAAAATGGTGAAAACAAATGATAGAAGAGTTAAATGAGGATTAAAGATATTATATTTTAATTGATTTATTAAAATTCACTCAAAATACATTTAAAAACAAGAAAAAAAATATTTAGCTTTAGTTTCTTTTTCCTCTAGTTCTTCCATTGACACTGCCGTTTGTGAATTAAGGCAACTATTTTCGCCACATTCACAGCAAGCCGCCGAGCCCAAAGGCCACTTTTCCTACACCCACAAGCTGGCCCGCAACTAGTTTTGTAGTTGCAAAAAAATAAAGATGTTTTGTGGAGCTGGTTCTTGTGTCATTAGGATTGGAAAACACTTTCCTGTATCATATTTCGAACCCCAATCTTCCCTTGAAATATCTTGGTTTTCCAGCCACAACTTTGTTTGCAAATACACGCGTTTTAAATGTTGTTCTGCTGAATCCATCTTAGGGCATAATACCGCTAAATTAACGCTACTTTTTTAGTAGACGCCTTAATAAAAGAACAAACCTAAAATTCAAAATGTTTTTATTTAAAAAATATATGTATTGTATTATCTGTAACCTCATTTACTTTGCGGTATATGAATAATAAAAAACTTTCAATCAATTAAACATTCCTGTAAGAGTTTAAGCAGTTACCTTTCTTTGCACCATACATTGCAAGCATACATTTTATACCAACATTTTTTTATCTAAATTTTTGCAGTCTCTTGTAAATCACTGCTATTTTCAAATATTTTGGAAAATTTATTTTTTCCTGAACATGGCCATTGCTTCATTTACTAGGACTTATCCATGTGGATCTTTAATAAGGTGCCGCTCCTATTCGTCTTCCTCATCCTTATATGTCTTCAATATATTAAACTGGATTCAAAAGCGATGATCTGCACCTTGATACCAAAACTAGAATGCCTTTGAAATGTGGCTATACCGGAGAATATTGCGGATATTATGGAAAGACCGTGTAATAAATATTAAAGTTCTGGAGAGAAAAAAAAAAGTAAAGAGATCATGGACAACATCAAAATACGCAAACTCCAATACCTCGGACATATAATGAGAAATGAGAATAAGTACACCCTACTACAATCTATTATACAAAGTAAGATATATGGAAAACGTGGACCAGGACGCAGATGGGTATTTTGGTTGCAAAACCTAAAGGCGTGGTATGGGAAATCATCCAATGAGTTATCTAGAATTGCAATCAATAAAGTGAAGATCGGATAAGCACAGGAACAACAAGAAGAAGAAGATTCTTTCTTCTGTTAAAACATGCTGAAGTTGTGTTACATACAGTTAAAGCATGTACAGAAAGAACATGCTCACTACAATAATTGGGATGCGCAAATTGCAGGCTTTTAGAAGAAGATATTATTTTATTTTCTTTATTTTTGTCAGGTTTAAAAAAATATATATCTTTATCAGGAGAAACTAAAGTTGTAGTAAAGTAATAGGTCTATATTCTCTGATACTACGACTATATTTTTATTTGATGCATTGAGAGTTGTCGTAACTATTAACCTATCAGCATCACTTTCAGCTTGAGAGCAGGGATATTATTTGCAGCTAAAGTTTCTTTTACAAAATCAATAAAACGACATGGAAGTCATTTACCAGAATTTTTTCTTGATACAACTTTAAAAAACTGTCTCTTTCAAATCGAATATCTGGTGCAGTTTTCGTTTTTAGAAGTCGGTCTTTTTCAGCACATTTTATTCTATGTTTCTGATAATCGACAAAAACACTTGCTTTTTTCCATAATTACGTACAATAAAATTAATATATCTAAAATTGCACCATACTGTTGAACAAGTTTTTATGTTTTTATGTAATAACATTCCTCCGTCCGCCACAAACAGAAAAATCTATTAATTCAGTAATATCTTTTGGAAATTCTACAAAGAGGTCGTAGAAAACACATTCTTAGGCGTTGGAATTTATGCGTATGTATTTGTATGTTATATTTAAATCTATTTAATCTATTTAAATTTGAGTTAATTTAACAATTTAGAATTTTACTTGTATATAATGTTTATTAAATAATAACAATAATCGTACAGAATAAAAATTAACCTTTTAATGCTATATTTATAATTACTGAGTAATTCGGAAATGAAGCTATTTTGCCGCTTTAAAGACGTTATTTTTAATTTTTGATAATTTTTAACATAAAATTTGATATCAGCGACCCAAAAACCCTATATAGATAAGAAATAAAGTTCGAATAAAAAAAATACGCTTTTTCGCCATCTTGGATCCGCCATTTTGTGTTTTAGTTGTCAAATTCGAAATCAGCGACCCCAAAAACCTTTAGACATCCAATAAAAATTAAAAAAAGAAAATAAAAAATCAGACCCTTGACGCTATTTTGTAGACGCCATTTTTGTTTTTTGAGGCCAGATTCGTAATCTGTGAACCCCAAAACCGTATGTTTTCAAATGTCAGGCAATGGTTTAAATAAATAAAGAAGTTATAATCTTTTTTAATTAAGAATATATTAAAAAACACTTATTTGTTAATAACAATTGAAAAAATAAAAAGCACACCTTCTCACCTATGGGAAACTTTTCTATAAGCTTTTTCCGAAATAATAAAGAAAAAAAATTCAAAATCGGTTTTGAGTCAACGAAGTTAGAACTTTTTTCCTTTAGTAAATGCACTATAACGCCAACATAATAAATAATTGTTATTCTTTCTCTCCGGAGATATAAAACTATATGCCTTAACAAAAGCTACTGATTCTTATAATTACATATTACAAAATTCAAAGAAAAAAAAAATAAGTAGCGACATTTTTATATAATTTTTTTTAATTTTAAAACTACTTCCAAAAATAAAAAAGAGTTAGGTATAGACAATTAGATAAAATATACGATACGTGTGGTTTTTCAGAAATCCATTCCGAATATTCATTTTTGACGATTTATAGGATGCGGTTTTTTCAAACTCTACTTCGAAAAAAACTTGTTTGCAAAAGATATGGACAATTAGGTAATATATGATAGGGTGTAACGCCCGGTTTCAATTTCATTTCACTAGCGCATAATTGCGGTTAGTACCTTCTTTCCGACCACCTTATATCTAAATATTGTAGCAAAAGAACTGAGGTTTATAGCAGCAAGCGTCTGCCTTTAGAGATAAACACCTGCAGCTTTCCCTGTCGCAGCATGTTTGCGAGCATTCGATTCCGAGTAGGCCGCTGGAAAACAGTGAAATCGCTCGATTAGTATTGATTTTTCACGAAGCACGCTTTGCGGATCTAATTGTCGAATAGGCTGAAGCCGTACTTGTTTTTAAACAAACGAAGCCACTAGAGCGTTGATATTTTGCAAATGGGCATAATCAGCGTTCGTAAGAATTCTAATCTAATTTTATCTTTGCGTACTAATTCTGGTATTTAGGCTGGATCCCCCTGCGCTTACCAATAAATGAAAACTGCTGCGGTGTCGTTTTCTACACAATCGGCCGTGAACACCGTTGGTAAGAATGCATCTTCTAGCTCAGTTTCGCACACTAATTTTAATATTTAGGTCGGTCCTCATGGGCTAACTTGGCTTATACAGTCCTTCAATTTCGCATCTACACGCTAGCCAGGAATTCCAGTTTACGTGCCTCTTCCTGTTGCTTCTGGCTGTCTTCGTAACAGTGACGACCTTTGGGATTCTAAGAATTATACAGCCAAATCCGGCTTAGAGTCTTCATGGATAAATGGAACGCACCAGGATCTCCCCTGTCGCTTGCTGAATATTTGCAACAAACTAAATTGTAAGTACATGCTCTTCTCAGCGTCTTTGATCGACAAACCCAAATGCTGCCAATATATCAGTTCTTACTAATGCCTTAGAAACTGAAATTAAGTTTTTCTCAAACAAATATAAAAATTCACCGGAAAACGAAAAAAAAAAACGTAACAGTAAAATACCCCTTCTGTATGGCCGATGACCTCTAAAATTATATTAAATATACATTTCCGGGCCAATAGATTAAACCGTCTGGGCTGTAGAAAGGACCGTGTTTCACAGACAGACATAACTTCGAAAACCACTTTTTAAAACCGCTATTTCCGTAAAAATATTGAAAAAAATAATGATTATTATAAGTAAAACAGCACTCGGAAATCAAAAAACTGCTTACAACTTAATAATGGGCGACTTTAACTCGAAAGTAAGTACAAAACAAGAAAAAAATAAATACAAAGAGGAAACTACAGATTTGGAAAGAGGCACGAGAGAGGAGAAAGTATGTTGAATTTTATGTTTAAACTAATAAGCTAAAAACAAAAAACAGAATAAGCCCCTAACACATATTCCAAGACTCGATATAGGAAGTGATCCTAGAATGATTACAGCAAAAACTGTTTATCAACAAAAACAGAAAGACAAAAAATACATAAGCGAAAAGAAATTCGTAATTAGTAGTGAATTGGAGGAAGCCAGTGAAGAATTTGAATTCCTGGTAGAAAATTAATTAATAACAAGCAATTCAGACGAATAACACTCTATGCATATAAAGCAGTTAAAGGAGAGAATAACGCAGATGGTAAAAGAATATATAAAAGAGGCTGATAAAGGAAAGAAATCGAAACAGCAGTGTACGAATATCGACGACGATACAAGAAAATTAATAGAATTAAGAATAGAGCTAAATTAAAAGAACGAAAGGAGGACAACGGAATATGTAGAATTGAGCAAGTTAATTAGACAAAAGATATGAGAAAAAAAAACAAGAACAGAAACTCGAATAAATGAAACAATCGAAAAAAACTTAAGTTCCTACGACCTAACTTAGGACAGAAAGAGATACATTATTTGATGGATCAGCAACCAGCAGGAAAATATAGTAGAAGACAAACGAAAGCTTCTTGCTATCGTAGAAAAATTTACACAGATCTACATATATGATTCTAAAGTCAAACAAAGGAAGAAGAAGGAAACTAAAAGCGCTGTAACAAATATAGGCTCAGAAGAACTACCTTCTATAACAATGGTGTCAGTCACTAGGGCCCTTAAAGAAATGAAAAAGAATATAGTACCCGGAAAAGACGAAATCACTGTAGATATTATATTGAAAGCAGGCGTAAAACTAATTAAAAGGTGTAATACCTAATGATTGGAATAATGCAGCAGTGACACTTTTATAATAAAAAACAGGGAATAACCGAAAACTTGACAATTATCGGCTTATTACTCTTATATCCCACTACTAGCACATCATCTTTTAACAATGATATAAAAAATTCTAACGTAGAGACGAACAACACAGGCTTGCAAAACGTAATGGACAAGGATGGCATGGGGGAAGAAATCCCGAATGGCGGAATATTTGCAGAGTTTTATGGATTACGTAGCTTATGAACAGGAGGAAAAATCTTCCAGCATATAGAATTCTATAAAATGACATGGGTATCGTCAGGTCCAAATGTAAAAAGATTGACCACATATGCATACATCAAAAACGTAGTAGCTAATGCAATAGTCAAGATACAAGCCAGGAGCAACAATGGAAGCACAAACACAGGTGCCACCTGCACCAGAGCTGGCAATAAATGTAAAAACACCTACGAAAGGGGACTTGATTCAAGCAATAAAACAGACAAAGAATTGTAAATCTCCAGGTATAGATCAAATAACAAACCAAATGCACAAGAATATTCAAATCACTAATAGAAAAAACTCCTCAAGGACTGGAGAGCAGGAATTATCATAAAATTGCAAAAAATTGATTAACAAAATGAACTTGCCAGACTGTAGGTACGCTGCTTAGTGTTGTAAACAGGATTCTTTATGATAAAATAATGCTGAATAGAATACAATTGGCAAGATAGCTCTCTACAACTACAGCATTAGAAAACAATTGAGTTCCTTGTAGATGCTTTTATTTTCGGGAAGGGACAATAATTACAATGGGGTAAAGGCGAAGAATAGGGCAACTAAACCTCAGTCACAAATATTATCTTTCACAATCGTCGATGTGTGGGCCGGGACAATATCCTACGAAAGCAACGCTTATGGAATATTTTCCAGAATTTTTAGCAAAATTTCCACTTTATTGATTGTTGTTTGTCTTAGGGACATAACGAGAGTTCAAGTTTCGCCCATGATTCGATTTCGATTAGTTAGTGGAATCTCCCCTAAATCGCTTGCAAATCGTTTTTTACGTTTTCACCTGTTACTCGCAGAAGCTTTCGAGCAACATTCAAGTTTTTTAGAAAATATTTGGCATTTAATTACCTTACATCCAAATGATGGTATGCAAGATGACAAATATGTTGGAACAAAACAATCAGTGGTTAATTAGTATATTCCCAATTAGAATCGTGCGCTCTTTGATCTGCTAAAGTATTAATTTCATCTTTACAAATGTCTTTGCCTCTTGATTCTGTCAAATACAGCTATGTTTTATTGATAATCGGTATTGGCTTTGGTAAAAATTTAATTTTTTATAGGACAGCAAACGATATGAATTAACCTGTCAACTCGGATACTTTAATTCAATACCAATCCGCAGTGGCGGCACTTGGAGAATTTTAATGGTGAAGCGAACTGAATGTAATGCAGTTTCCACCCTTACAGACAAAAAACAGATTCCGACATTTCGAGATTAAAATATATACAGGGTGATTCATAAGTGGTATGGCCATTAAATTAAATCTATGTATACTGACTTTTGTAGAAGTATATGGCACTAAAAATTAATTACTTCCGGAAGAAAATCGTGTTAAGGAGTGTGTGCTGCTAACTTTTGAGAACCACTGGCTAAATTAGATAAGAGTGCATTGACCTAATGCACCGAATGTGATTGAAATAACCAAACAACGGTTTGTTACGTCTGCAGATACACCAAATTCAGTTTTATCGCAAACACCTTAGCAAAATTGAGTTCATAGAGATTGATTCCAGTGACCATCAATCAGTTTAAGCAACTTAAAGCCAGTTCTATAAAGGCCACTAATCTGACGTTAACTTCAATCGCTGTTGAAATAAACAAAAGCTCATCAAAATTTGTTTAGGTACTAATGAATAAAATGTCATAAGCACTAACGGTTTGATGCGCTTTTGTTTATTTCAACAGCGAATTAAAGTTAACGTCAGATTAGTGGTCTTTATAAGACTGGCCGTAAATGTTTTAAATTTATGTATGATTAATATTCGTTTTTGAGGAATAGTTTATTATTCGAAATTGTTGTTTGATGTCATCTAACTACCCTTAGATTTAATTACCATACTTATAAATCACCCTGTATTGCGCAAATGAACTGTCACAAGTTAGTACCAGTGCAAAAAATACCAAACTGTACAGACTGATAAAATACGATGAACTGAATCCAATATCTCTCTTTCATTTTTTGTTTAAAAATATAATTCGGTCAAAAAATTCCATCTCCACTGTTTGAAAATTAAGTTTATCTTCATATGAAATAAGTGAATAATACGCATAATATAATAGGATTTTATTGCTAGGTCTACCAAACTGCTTTATTTCAAGCTTTTCTTCGAGCAAATGCGATAAAAAATGCTTATCTAAAAGAGTTCGTTTTATTCATGGTATCATAGTAGTGGATGCCGAATGCGTCCAAAAATATTATTATTATAATTTTTAAACCAGATAATAATTAATACAATAATATCGCGTCCCGCATAAAGTATTTCCTTACTTGTTTTTCTAATATTTTTTATTGTATATTACCACACAACATAAAAATTATGTCATCATATAGAAGAAAGATATGTTTAGCCTAGGTGTTGTGAAACATAATATCCTTAACATTTTCAACGTTTTTTTTATTTTTCAACAGATATTTAATGCATTTTAATGTTATCTCGAGCAATTTTGGGAGATTATTGACGATCGCTGGTCTGTATATGATACGTCCCCACACAATCGCAGAGTTGGCGGTGAGTGTGCGGATGTGCGGATATAAGAAGAAACAGCAAATACTGGTTGCTGTCTTGGAGCCAGTAATGGCAAACGCAGTTAGTAAAACGGGTAGAGAAATGTATGAAAGACAATGGTGATCACCTTAAAACTACTGCGTTCCACATCTAGGCATTTTGTTTACTAATATACAATATAACAAATAGGGACACACTTTATGCCGAACCCTGTATAATACGAAGTATTAATTACTGCAAATAAATGTGATTAAAGTAACACGCCCGTGCTTGCCAATTTTCTACTTTCCCTACGAATGACACCCCAAGAAGTCGAGCTTCGTTATCTGCACTCAATGAAGTCACCCAATACGTGCCAAAGTTGTAAGCATTGTGAAATATAACACTCCTTCTCACGGTGTTTTGAAATTATGTCATGTGATTATTATTTTCTAAGCCACGACTAGTCACTTTTATAATAAATGGGAATCCTACTTCTCAGCTGAATGGGTTAATCTGCAACTAACAACTTCCTCTAATATTTAAAGACTGACTTCCTTTTAAAATATAACAACTATTTGATTTTATGATTCAAATAGAAGTTTCAGGTACTTCATAGTGTTAAATTTGTATGTTCAGTTTGTTAGTAGCACATTGAAGTTTGATCTGACATTACAAAATAAAATACAAATTGTCAAAAATAATTTAATCAAATGTTAATATATCCAAACTTGATTTAAAAATGAAAATTCTAAATATAATTGTCGAAAACGTTGAGTACTCAAATCACTATTGAATTTAGAAAATTAATTCTTCTAAAATTAACTTCTACGTATAATTACAATAGGTTAACGATTTGCCGCACCGAAATTTGTTTTTATAGTTTCTTAATATTTTGTAAGAAATGGTCACTAACCTTCTGAACTTTTATGTCTTGTACCTGAATGCTCTACCTCAGCTCCTAACTGGATAAATTCTAGTCAGCAAACACCTTCTGGTTGTTTCCGACCAAATCAAATTTCGTTGTAGCTCTTTGAAAACTTTATCACTTGAATAGACAGTTCAACAGCATACCACAACACTCACTTTCACTGGTTTTATTGGCTTCGTAGTTATATACCACGTTAAATGGAATCAAATAATCTTGAACTATATATTTGAATAATATGTGTGGTTTGAAGTCAAATTTGATCGCAGAGAATGCTTTATTACTACTACGTATCAAATCAGCAATTATTATTTTTCTCAATTAATGAAAATTTAACCGTGACTATTCATCCTAGATTATAAATTCAAGTTATTTTATTACTCTCAAAATATTAACAACCCTCTGGTTGCCCTTACTACTAGGGTTTCCAAGAGCTAAATTTCAAGTCCCGGGACTAGTCCGAAAGGGAAATAGTGTTCAGGTGAAATTTCCGAATGCAATATTCAAAGAAAAACTAGTGTTTTAAGTTAAATAAAGTATTTCTGTGCTGATAATTTGCATTGGTGGTCGTCTACAACTTCATTGCTTTCTGCTGGTACTAAAAATGTCTGTCGCTGTGCATCTTTTGCTTTTGTTTGAACTGCAAAGTGTTTGTGTAATCCTTTCGTCAAGCTGCCTCTGATTATGATAATTTTGTAGGAACCAACTTTACATTTCGCCAATTGTTTTATCTTCAATATATAAAATTGTCGCCATATTGACTTCAAATAGTTTTTTTTAGTGTAGAAGGAAGGTAGGTTGCGAATCGGAATTCATTCTAATCTTTAGCAGACAAATAACAAACACACTTAAAACTCAAAAATATAAATTATTCAGCTTCTTCGCACATATCTAAATCCAACAAAAAAAACAGACAAATACATAAATCGAAGAATATATGCAAATGTGGCTGAAACAACACACAGGTTTAATTCTAACCTACCGAAAATAATACCTCTCCTGCCTACGCAAAACGCAAATAATGCAAAATGTGCAAGAGGCATGAGTAGTACGTCGGACGACGGTGAATACCCGTTCTAATTCTTTGATATCGAGTATACGAACGCATGTTGACATGGTCCCGGGACTTCGCCTGTTCTGGCTGTGGTTCCGGGACTCGGTTTTTCTTGTAGAATCCCGGGACTATCCCGGGACCGGATCCCGGGACTGGAAACCCTACTTACTACACCACCAGTTAAAACATACAACTGTTATATCACATGATATACATTAGATATCTGAAAATAATTATTTAAATTAAATGTACATACGTACTGTATGCTGCATTACAATTGTCATCAGTAACCCGAAACGCGCGTTATCACAGCAATCTATTATAAATGTCCTACTGTTATATATGCTTGCAGTTCTACTATAGCACACTGTTGAAATAACTAATACCTAACATAACGTTTCTGAGAAAAAAACGTAAAGTTGGGGATTTATAAGTGGATGAAACCGGGCGGTGCAAATTTTGAAAATGCTGTTAGCTAAACTTTGCCTGTTTTATAAATAGTAGCATTTATTATTCCTGAATTTGCCTCTTTGATATATTTTAGGGCTACGAAATGTTCAATTATCTTAATGTTCTTTTCCAGACAGTCATGATAACTACTGAACTATCCACCGAATGATTTTTGTTGTAGGCTATTTAGAAAATTATTATAGGTAATATTCAAGTCCTTCCTACAATTTGCAATAGAAGATATACATGAAGAAGAAGAATGTAGCAATATCAGACAGGTTGTAGTTGGTACTGGTACGACGCGGTCGAACAAAAAATATTGTTTATAAAAACGTCTTACAAACAAGTTATGTTTCTTTCCTGACTTAGTATATTTAAACATATACATATGTGTTATTACCCATAAGACGTAGCAGTCTCACAGTGCCTCTACTTATTCCTAGTGTGCCATATATTACATATATTCTTACAAACGTTTGTACTAGAACACTATGTTAATTTGATTAGTTTTTCAAGTACCACAAATTTAGCAAAACAAAACCATCGATATATCAAGATATAGGATGAACTTAATTATGTACAAATGAAGTTAGGCTTGCATTCAAAAGTGCATGTAAATACGGGCGGTCGTACAAGTTAGGAACATATTTTACTAGCACTAACTATAGGAAAAATAGTGAGGATTATTTCTCTTTCCTAAGGGCCGAATTAAAAAGTTAGATTCACTATTTTTTATATAGTTAATGTTGATAAAATATGTCCCCAACTTTCACAACCACCCTATATATTATGTATTACATTTTTTACTTGACAATATTTTATAGTGACGAAATAATACTAATAATAGTTATGCATTTAATTTATACATAATAAAAAGTAAACAATTAACAGCCTGTGGCTGCTGTCGTTGCTTAGTGACTAGAAGGACTTATTATTATAACCGTGAAATAATAGTAATTTATACAACGAGTAGCTAAAGTGCCACTTTTTTGCACGAGTGGGAAAATTTAAAGAATGCGTCTACGTCATTTCAAATTGAAAACTCATTAAAAATCATGTTAGGTAATGCTTTCATTGTTTTAAATTGATAACTTACCAAATTTAGTAAACAGTTTTGACAGAAGTGTGTAATTAAGTGCTAGGTGAGTGCAATATAGTTTTTATTGCATAGTATGCAATAACAACATGCGTTTGACATATGGGAAGTGTCAAATAATAGCCTCCTTTGGGAAATGGTAGTCGACAATTGTTTTTAATTCACTAGTAGATCACCAGTTATTTAACAAACAAGTGTGTTAATGAGAGCAATTTATAATTCAAACAATGGTTGAGATTATTAATTGTTCATTATCACACGAGTTAGTTACAATATTTTCCGTTGATCGTATCGTATTACGAATTTTATTGCAGCAGAAACATTTAAGATTGAAAGTTTTGACATTAAGTTTTTGTTTACCTATACTAAACGTTTTTATTAATAGAAAATGATTTATTAATCGGGGCAATTAATAAACGATTTCTATAATCTATTTATGTATAAGCAAAGAGTTTATACTCTTTGGTATAAGTGTATTATATTACAAATAGCCCCCAAGGGAAATGCTAAGCCCTTGACGTCGCCAGGCAAAGTGGGGTTTTTTCTCGAGTGAATTGTACAGTGTGGAAATAAAGTAACGGATAAATTCATTAACTTCGTTGATATTCATTTTTATGAAAAAATCTCGAAGGGGTGGAGCAATTTTGACCATAGGGAATATTTTCAGCTGATTTTCAGTTTCTTATGTATTTTTTTTTATAATATGACGGCATCGATTTCTTTTTAATGACAACCTGTATTTTTTATTATTGATTTTGGCAGTACTTTTGATGTTGTTTTCAGTGATATAAAATTTTCAATATGTTACATCTGAAAAAAATCGAGAAAAATCATCTTAAAGTTAAATCTAGTTACCTACGTTTGACGGAAAGTCATTGACGGCACATTTGTTTTTATTGAAATTTAAAAGGCAATTGAAAAATAGACTAGAACTACATTCAAAGTTAATCCACCGGTAACCAGATTTATTTTGCTCATTTCATTGGGTTTGTAATATTTAAAATTTAAGAACATTTTTCTGATTTTTTTCAGATGTAACATATTGAAAATTTTATATCATGGAAAACAACATAAAAAGTACTACCAACATCAATAATAAAAAATACAGGTTGCCATTTAAAAAAAGTCGATGACGTCATATGAAAAAATATTACAAAAACAACTGACAATCAGTTGAAAATATTCCCTATGGTCAAAATCGCTACACCCCTTCGAGATTTATTCATAAAAATGGATATCAACGAAGTTAATTAACTTATTCGTTACTTTATTTCCACACTGTATATAATACAAATGTATGCCATACACATTTATCTAACAACTCAATAAATACCAAAAATACATAAAGTCAAAATGACAAATTAATTGGGAGTGAGCTAAATATTTATAGGACACGGGAGTGAGGTAATGTATTTATAATCATGTGTGGGTCACGAGTCACGACCTACGTATACATACTTTAATTAAACTAAAATCAGCATAATTATAGCGTTACAATAATGAGGTGTTGGATAGAAACTTTTTATTTCACCCTTTCATATAAACAACTACTTACGGTTCTAAGGGATTGGATAAAGGCATTTTAAAAAATAAAAATTGGATAAACTTAATATGTGTTTGCACTTCGTAGTATATCCAAACATGATCTTTAACTTATCAACAGTAATGTACTAAGTGCATGGTGACTTGCCGATAATGCTGGTCAGATTGCACGACCAGCTGGATTGCAATGAAAATATGTCCCGACAGCGAAGCTGGAGGGCGTATTTTCTAAGCAATCCAGTGGGAGTGCAATCTGATCAGCATTATCGAGGCAAGGAACGATGCACGCAATCTATTTTTCCCGCTGCTGATCATGTAAGTCAGTGATACAGCCTTAGTAACAAAACGTGTAAGTCGGTGATTATATTTGTTCGCTGCTTTTTATTGACAACGGAACTTAATATTATTATTAAGTTCCTAGGATAATAAAATTAGCAAAGCATGATGCAGATTTAGACGTTTTGGTTATAAACTACAAGTGTTTATGTGACATGTGACACTCACAGGTAACACGACTCACGAAAACTAATCCTGGTGACAGGTGACAAACCAAACGATTTTTTCAAAAATCTAGGAAAATTTCGATAAGCAGCGGGAAAATATAATAAGATAACTCGGAATGTATCGCCTATTAACATTTTCGGCAGGCAACAAGCCGCGACTTCGCGTTGGCTTGTACTTGCCTACCTCAAATGTTAATAGGTCCTTACATTCCTTGTTACTTAAATAGCTATTGCGTCACTATTGCTTGAATCGATTAAAAAACTAAGGAATCATCATTTTCATGAGTAAGGTGGAGTATTACCGATAAGTGGTTATATAACAATAATTATCGACGCAAGTCGTTTTTGATTGGTTGAAAGTTAAAAAAATGAGTTCGATTATTGGTCAAATGACATCGTTTGACAGATGTATGCAATAGTCAGATTAATACATAGGTAATTCGTATTGTTTAAAGTAACCTGTTGCTGTTAAATATTGCAATATATGGGCGTATAATATTTTTTTTTATATTTTTGTTGCTACTCAAAATTGATTGTTTAAATATTACTACAAATTTAATTGCCTAACTGAGTAGAACATGAACAACTCAAATCAGGGCTGGGTTTTAACACTTATAATAAAATGGTAACTGTATTAAATTGCCGTTAGATCCAATATCAGCTCGGTTAATAAAATTCTCCTGTTATGCTATGTCAAGCTCTAGTTATACCTTGCAATAACCTCATTTACACTTAATATCGAATAAAACAACCAGCCAAACAACCCTTTAATCAGATAAGTCTTATCTCTTTGTATTTATTAGTTTTCATGTAATAAAAGAAAGCTCATTTCAGGTACCTGTGTATTCGTTCATCACATCCATTCATTTAACTATTATATTAACAAACATATGATTTTATTAGACAACTTTTATTTTTTCCATTATCGACATTTTAACAGTTCTGTTATTTTTATTTAATTTTTTAAACATAAAATAATCATTTGAATAGAAGGGCCTCCGGGTACAATACCATAGCAATATTTAGAAGTGGGTAAAGTTTACACATGATGCGTACGAAGTATCTCATATGCCGATTACTATAGCAAGTACTGGTAATTTAAATATTATGGCTCAGAACGGATTTTAACAAAAATAATCAATAATAAAATATTTATCTAACACCTATTCATAATAAGCATTGCTATGCTAATTTCAAATTAAGAAGGTCCATCATAAGTCCCCACTGCGAAAAAAATTGAAAAGTTACGGGGAAGTAATTATTGTAGGTTTATTACCATAAAACTAATCCAAGGCTTGTATATGTAATTTTTAAATGTTATTAATAGTATATCAAATGCCATGTCAGTGTCAAAAGATTAAGAAAGAAATGATTTGAAGAGATTTTGGGGAGGTTGTGGGTAAAATGTTCTATTGCACTCATTAGCCACTGAGACTAATAACCTACATTCCACACTTATGCAATAAATTACTATTACATTTTTTATGTTCTACTAGTACATTATTGTTTCTTAATACCTAGGGTATATAATATCCTGGCGGGCATTAGGGTTATTTTGGTACGTGAATGGTCAAAAATAACAAGCGTCAAATTTCTAACCAATCACCTACTTCGATGCGTCGATGAGTTCATAACAATAGTTGATTATCCAAAATAAGCTGTCTAATACATTATTTAGCTTATTAAGAAACACTAGTAAGACAAAATTGCGCATGCACCACGGGCATTACTTCATGATTAAACCTTCGAACGGCCTTAAACCCTGGAGCCAGAACCCTCGGACTTGTAAACTTATCACTCTGGCGCGGACACAAACATCTCTATAATCCCCGTGGTACATAAATAACTACGAGGGTGGGATGATATTAGTTAGCCTCCATATATTTGAAATACATAAATATAAATGTATGTTCAAAAATATCAACTTCCATCTATGTATTGGCAATACTGAAAATATAAAGTCCATCTGTGAAATAGTTTGTTGTTAGCAGCTGTTTAAAGAAAACGTGTGTTGTATTTGTTTAGTAATGTAAAATACTGATGTTGTGCGGTTTCTTAATTGTTGCATATAAAAGTCTTAAAAGGCGCAAACATTTTTGAATAGACGAAAACTGTGCTGCCTGAATGTGCTCCATCATATACGACCGAAAAAAAATAGATGGTTAAATTTAATAGGGTTGCACCACCATCCAAGGCGAGCACTGCTCTGAACGCCAAAGAAGTGTCACTACAACAAAAATGGTTACCAAAATCCACGATATGGTGTTGAAAGACAAATGACTGAAATTGAGTGAATTAGCTAATGTAGTAAACATCTCAAAAGAGCTGGTGTGCGATATTTTAACTCAAGAATTGGGCACAAAAAAGCCGTCCGCATGATGGGTGCCGCGTATGCTTACATTTGGTCAAAAACGTGTTCGAAGGCAACTTTGACAAGAGTGTCTGTACCGTTTTAAGACGAATGCAACTGATTTTATGCATGATTTGCTACTACTGATCAAATTTATATCAGACAAACCAAATTTAAATTAAAGCAAAGAACAGAACCTAGTTTTTCGGCCCCAGAGAGAGCAATTACCGTAAAATCAGCTGGCATGGTGATGGCATCGGTTTTTTTGCGATGCAAAAGGGATTTTGATGATCGATTACCTTCCACAGGAATAAACGATAAGTAGTGAATGATTTGTTAATGTTTTGGACCAATTGCATCAAAATATTCAACGAAAAGCGTTCAGGTGTAGCGCATAAAAAATCATTTTTTACCAGGAAAATGCACGTTCTCACACTGGAGTTACTGCAATGGTAAAGTCATCGAATTTAAGCATGATGTGCTTCCGCATCCACCTTATTCACTATATTTGGCTCCCTCTGACTTCGGCTTATTCCCTACGCTCAAAATTTTTCTCGGTGGATAAAAATTTTCATCTGTTGAAAAGGCCAAGCCACTTTTGGCACCTATTTTGCAGACCTTGAGTAAAGCACCTTTTGTCATGGGATCAAAGCCTTAGATCATCGCTGGACAAAATGTATTGGGCGTCTAAAAGGCTATGTTAAAAAATAAAAATAATTTTGAAAACATAAAACCAGACTTTCATTTTTAGGCTAACCAATTATCATCCCACCCTCGTAAAATGGCTCTCTATATCTGTGGCGTATGGTGTTTAACATTACTTGTATAGTATGTTAAACAGAATCTGAGAATATTCAAATTTATGAACGTATACAGGGTGTTAATTAAGTACGTAGGCAAACTTTAAGGGGTGATTCCTTGATCAATTCTAAGATAAAAACTTCATACAAACATGGGGTCTACACGGCTTCGTTTTCAAAATACAGGGCCTTGAAGTTTAAACAAATTTTGTTATTTCAAAAATTTTGTAAACGGCTGGATGTATTCTAATAAAACTTGGTGTAGGTTAGTATTTCATAAAGTGGCATTGTTCGGTCAAAATAAATTTAATTTATTTTGACCAGTTACCTTATTTTAGAAAAATCTGGTACATCACTGTTTTTTAGCCAAAAGTTTTGTGGTTATTGTAAGATTGTTTGTTATCAAATAATATTTTTTTAAACTTTTTTAAGCTGTATTTTGAAAACGAAGCCGTTTAGATCCCATTAAAGTCCAATGAACGAAGTTGCACTTACAGATTTTTCAGTTTTTCTCGAAAAAGATTTATTCTATCAAAAAAATAAAAGATACATCTTTTGTATAGTTTCAATGGATGAAGCCACAAATCTTATGGTATTGGTTAAAAAATAGTGGCCTACTAGATTTTTATAAAATAAGGTAAGTGAGGTGGCCCCGATGCGCGCCACTGGTGGAAATAAATTAAATTTATTTTGACCAAACAATGCCACTTTATGAAATACTATCATACACGAAGTTTCATTAGAATACTTCTAGGCGTTTTCCAGATTTTTGAAAAAAAAACTTTGTTTAAACTTCAACACCCTGTATCTTGAAAACAAAGCCGTTTAAGTTTCATGTATATATTATAACTTTTTATCTTATCGTTTAGATAACTGTAAAAGAACATTTACAAGATTTTTGTAAGAGTAATTTATTAACAGGGCTAGAGTTTCTTGAAGCCATTTACATAGATAGGTTTTTAGACAAGCACAAACTATTGACGTAAAAAGTTTTTTTGAAAAAGCAAAAATAAAAATGTCTCCCATATTATGCCGACTTTTTGGTGGACACTGTATAAGACAAACCTTTGAATATCCTTTGAGCATATTATACGAAGAGATGACGACCGTTCCTTATATAAAATTTTATTGTATACTAAAGCTGGCGTATACGTGGCGATACCCTTTAAATATGTTGTTCAACATGAACATTAGCATATAAGATTGATTTAACATATTGGCATTGGCTTGGGCTTAGAAAATGTAGTTGTACGACATTGAATTATGAACCGCCAATATGTTGTTTGGTAATAGTTTATCCCAAATTAGTTATTCATGTACCAAGAACATTATGAAGACGTTTATACCCACACGAGAGTATGAATATCGAGTAACGCCGGTGGTGCATTCAAAATTTGATATTTTCATTCACCACTGGAACTATTGGAAAATGGATGATTTCTTGACGGTCACGGCATACGAGTATGTTAGAATAACAAAAGTTGCTTAGATTCGCTAGCATTAAAAAATAAAAATAGTATTTATGCAGAAATAAATAAACCGTTTTTCATTTTGGTTTTGGACATTTTCCGAAAAGGTTCGGTGGAAGTTCAAACGTACGCCAGGAAATGGAAGTGGTTTCTATATTTACTTGTGTTAAATTCCGTCTATTTTAGAACTCGTCTAGGCAAAAACAAAAAATCTGCTTTGAGATGCTTTAAATGATATCCATTTTCTTCTTATTGTCGGTGTGCATTTCCAAATGACGTTACAAGAAGATCGTATGTTGCTTCTTTTATTTTTGTAGCAATTCTAAATATTTTCTTTGAATATTTCCTACACGCACAACGCTTATGAATAAAGTATTTTCAAGCAAATTTAGTGCAAAGCTACATAAAAACTCAGATTGCATAACCGATACGATAAACTCTATGTATACGAAATATTGGTGCTAGGTTTATCAACATTTTTGCGTGACCGCAATTTATTTATATTACTGTAATCTGTTGACTGATACGAAGCTTGATTTTGCTGTTAAGTTAATAAAATAAAAGCACTTGTCATATCGGCTGCGTAAGAAAGATAGAGGGAAAAGGAAGTATGAAATTATTTTTCCATTACACTATGTCCACGATGTCATTCCATGTACATGGTACAATATGGAATTTTTCCTACAAAAACAATTTATAATTAGCATCATAGCGGAAGATTTATATTCGTAGCTTGAAGCAAATGTACTCTAAAAATTGTTTTGAATGGTAAACCAGCTATTTCTTTAAATTGCTTATTATTTGAAATACATTAGCTGCTACTACCTTCTATTGTTTTCTTGAAGTTTTCTGAAAACTTCCAGGTGCATTTTAATGTTGGTTTAATTACGAGGCTCATTATTGCAGCAATATTGTTTTGAGCTTGAAGGAACATACTGAAGGTTAACATTTTAAAAATAGTATTCGCGGATATAATATTTTATTTCATTAATTTTATTTACACGTAAATTCTGCTTTTAATTTATTATTTACATTATGATTGGAATGGATATAAAAATGTTGCGCCTTTTCATATTTAATCATTTCTGGTCTTGTTTCGGTGAAGATATTGTTGTATTGTAGGTGTGGGGTCTTTACTGCTTATGTTTGTGTTGCCTCACAATTATATTTAGTATTTTTGTTTGAAACGATCATAAAATACGCTTAGTATAGCCGAGTAACATTTTGAATGTTTATTTATCCACTCTATCTTGTGGAATGAATGTCAATATAATTTTCAGCAATGTCACGGCTGTGACAGGGCTCAAGTAAAAATGCCTTATTGCGACATAATGAGATGTCACTGGTAATCAGAAACTGAATTATTCATTCATGATTAATTAAAATATAGATTAATAGTAACAGATATTCGATTAACATGATTAACCTGCTGATATGAGCATAGATAGAATGCTTCCCCTTATTTAGTGTGCAATTTTACTTTTTCCATGGTAGTTTTGCAAAGGCTATGGATCGGTTCCTTATCAATGTGGTCAAGAGGTGGCAATTTTTTGTACGAAGCGATAAAATTCTACTTATAATTAGGACTATTCCATATTGACAGTCATGGCTGGGTAAAACCGTGTGTACTGTTTTATTTAAACCACTTGCATTTTGAAGTATCTACTTATAGTGAAGTAGTACTAGTAATCAAAATAGAACAGTTTATTTTTAAAGTGATGATTACGTTAGAGCGATCAGTGTCTGCCATCGCAATGTATAGCCTTGTCGTTAATAAATTATTCAAATGCCTGGTTTCACCCTTTTCAAAGTGAGAAATAGATAAATTAATGGCTTGTATAAATTACATTTACAGTTTTAATAGTTATAATTAAACAATTTGAAGTGCAAAGTGTTTAGTTTAAATTTGCTTCATTATTTACACGAGAATACAGGATATGACTCACAATAATTACAATTGCGAAAGTAGATAAGTTTGAGTAGACACTCTTATTGAAGAACAAAATCCATTTAAGGAACCTTAGAACTGTAGGTCTAACTTTAGTTAAATTAAGAGCTTGAAGGTAATGCCTATTTTTGCTCCCTTTAGATAGTAAAACTGGTTTGCACTTACCAGCCTTTGAATTATTATTTACAGATTGATGTACAAAATAGCGCCGCTGGGTTCGAATCCCGGCGGACTTTAAAAGAATTTTTAAAAATCGTACTCCGCCGGTTACCACGCTAACACCTGTGGTAGTCGTTAACCCCTAAAAAGGGGAACTCTTCCTCACTTTTGACGGCAAAGCTAGCCACCTACCCAGCCTAAGGGCAAAGAGGGCTCATAGATCCACTTTGTGGTTAAAACAGGCCACTGGACTATAATATAAGAAAGAAATGACTAATACCAGTCACAGAGCAATCTAATTGATTTAACATATACAGGGTGTCCCTGAACGGGCCAGCTGCCAGAAATTCCTGGAGTCAGAATAAGACGATTACACCCTAAAACAGTATGGATGAATTAGAGGTACTGATACCAATTGTCACAGTTGTAGAACTTAGAATGGTGTATATTGCTGAGGTCTTTTGAATTGGTTTATGATGACGAAGGCAGCAGCAACGTCAAGCATGAAGCCACATTTTTATCTAATACCATACTAAAATTTACCGCAATTATAGAATATGTTTTGAGAAAAACATTAAAAATTGTTAAGATGGAAAAGTCGGTTGACAAAAATCAAAGTTCTATATACCTGGTTGGTTGCATTGTTTTTGCAGTGCAACATTTTTACCCACTTGGGTTTTCGAGATAATAAGTAGTCCCGGATGTCGACATTCATCACGAGATTACTATGTCCATGAGCTGTTTGCAACGCCGTAGCTGTAAAACCATACTCCACGAAAAAAAATCAACCCAGACCGACCCTTATTGTACGATAGGCAAGCTCTGTTTCATTTTATCCCGAACTACTGACCCCTTTAATCATGATTTCTGAGGCTTTCACGGCCATTGTAATTAAGTAACAAACGACTTCCGGGATTGGACCGTGTCATGATTGAGATCGAAGAACTCAACGTTTCGCCCACTTTCGTAAGGGGCTTTTTCCTCCTGATGAAGCCCCTTACGAAAGTGGGCGAAACGTTGAGTTCTTCGATCTCAATCATGACACGGTCCTTACCCTTTAATCATTTTTGCTCAAGACTTGATTAGAAGCCTTAGATCAAAATATTGAAACGGGTTTAGTCTTACTCTCTAAGTAAATTGCATTATTGTGGTTTATATTCTAATGTATTGCAATGTGTGGCTTCATATAAAGTATCGGTGCCAATATGTAGTCTTCAATTCCTACTGTTCAATAAATTACAATATTAATTCCATGGGTAACACGTGGCCTGCTATTCTTTTTACTAATAATAAAAGACCTTTGCTCTTGTATAAAATTTTCCCACCGTTTGATGTTTGCTAACGACTTACATCTTAAGGAAGGTGACTAACTTAAAATAATTTTTCACATTGGAGCCCCCACTGCAACTACATAGCATGTGAAAAGACTAAAACATAATTTTAGTCCTACGTCTTCTTCTTATAGGTCATTTTACCATCGTGAGGGTTTAGTGATACCATTATGATATCATTTTTGTTTGTTGCTTCCATGCCTCTCTATCCTGGGCTCTCTGTATTCTTGGTGTAGGAAGTGACCTGTTTTTTCTTTGAGTCTATTCGACACCTCATTGGCGATCTTCCTCTTGATCTTTTTCCCTCAACTATCAAGTTTTCCATCTCGCCTGTTCTTCTGGCTATATGACCTTAGTATTCATTTATTCACAGATTATACAATAAACATAACTAGACATATACCTAAATATACATTACTAGACATATACAGGATGCAGCAGGCTACTAGGACCATTGCAAAAGCAAGGGGAATATGGATGTGGCCGTTGTGGAGTTTAACAAAGGAACAATCAATGTACGATAGCGGTAGGTCGTTAGGATTATATAAAGACAAGGTACATTTGCCCATTGGACCTTCACATAAACGAAATTTTTGCAAATTTCGTAACGAGTTATAACTTTTTCCGACTGTTCTAATTAGTAAAAAAGAAAGAAAGCGTTTCAACATAAAATAATTAGTATTATTTATTTTACAGCAGTACATTTTAACGAAATTGTAAAACAAAAAAAATATTTATAGCAGATGCTCAAATAGACCCCATCCTGGGCTAAACAGTACCCTAAACGATTGTAAAAACTATTTCTAACGTTATTTGCTAACATACTAGGGTAACAGCTTGTAATAAATCTTCAATTTCCACATGTAATTCGTCAAGATTAGTAGTCCTGTCTTCCTTAAAGCTATGAATTTTGGATTTTATGTATGCCCATAAGAAAGCATCATTTGGTGACAAATAAGGAAACCTAGATGGCCACTAGATGGTACCTCGTCCACTTATCAATCGATTTGGAAAGGCGTTAGTTAAGTATTTCTGCACTAACACGGAGTTATGCGCTGGACAGCCATCTTGCTGAAACCACACGTTGTCAAATTCTGGTCCTGCAGCCTGCCGAATTGTTGGAACGATTTGATGTTGTATCTAACAGATCGAGATAGTTAGCACTTGTAAGAGTGCCGTCGCTAAAGAATTGACCAATCGTGTGTTCTCCTAACATACCTACCACCCCAAACGTTTAATTTCTGGAGATACTCGGTTTGAAACTCAAAATGTTTATGCAGATTTTCTCCAGGCCAGTAGCGAACTATGGATGGGTTATGCCTGCCATGTAGTGGAAATGTAGACTCGTCACTAAACACAATGCGTCTAATAAAATTTTCATCGTTATTTGCTTTTCTAACACATTTTCACAAAACTCCATGCGTCTTATTGTCTTCGTCAAAGAGTTCATGTGTTTTTCTTACTTTGTAACTTCGGCATCCGTTTCTTTTCAAAACTATTCTTACAGTTCTATCACTCACATTTACGTCTTCCGCAATTTTTCTAGTCGATACTGTTGGATTATTATTGACGGAAGCTAATATCGTAATGTCCCGTAATTCTCTTCCTTCAGGCTCGAGAGTTTCCTTTTTGTTACGGTTAGGAGAAACACATCCATGAATTTCAAAACTTCTAATAATGCGCTTGAGAGTTGTTAGTGAAGGAGCAAATAAATATTTAATCTCGCGAAATGTGTTTCCACTATAAAACGATTTAACAACTTGAACTTTTTTATTTACTTTGTAAATATTCATTTTAGAATGTTGTGAATGAATCAAATCAATACAAATTAGGGAACTACGCTGTGTCTATAATTATGACAATTAAACAAAAAACATTACGTCAACTTTGACATCAAGCATATTCGATTTTTAAATTAATTAAATACAATTACGGCCACATGTAAAGTCCCCTTGCTTTTGCTATGGTCCTAGTAGCCAGGGGCGGACTGGCTAGGGATGCCGGGATGCGATCGCATCCCGGGCCCGCAGGCTTTAAACTAAAATACAACACCACTAGGGCGTTTACACATGCACACGCCTCGCAATTATTTGTAATCCATGTATTATTTAAATGTAATTAAAAATAGCGCTTTAGGGGCCACAAAATCCTACAGCACCGGAAATATCTTATTGATGTAAATACTGCTTTGTGTATAAAAAATCCAAACCCCACTCGATTAGTATTTGAAATAGCGCGCGCCGCGATCGACAGCCGGAAAGCAGAGAACAAGCCCTTGCGTTGACAGTGGCAGCAAACTCCTCAGTAAAATGTTGTTGAAGTACCTAGTTCAATTGATAATATATCTATAATGTATTGTTATGATATTGGTACAGGGGTCTAAAAATCAGATTAAAAGAATACAGTATTAAAAATTATAAAGATGAATTTAGATGTGAAATGGATATCAAAATTATTAAGATTAATTTAAAAAAGAAAGGAAATAAATTTATAATTTAATTAAATGAAGCTAATTGAGAAAAAGTAGGATTTTAACTTAATTTAATATCTGAAATGAAATTGGACGTTAATTACAAATATTTTTCCGAAATATACTATTTAACATAGTAGGTATTAATCAAATAATAAAGCTTTAATAGTGTGTTGGACTGAAAAAAATAAGCTAGATCGCTAAGAAGGAACCAAAATGATGTAATGTAATTTTGTAAAATTTGAAATTAAGAAATAAACCCTTTTATAAGTTTTTAGAAATAAATGTTTGTAATAATAAAAGGGTTAAAGTTACATACAAATTGCCGGGCTCCATAGCTTAGTGGTAAGCATTCTGGCTACTGATCTAAGGGTCGAGAGTTCGATCCCCGATCCGGTGCGGTTTTTTAAAATAAAAGATGCGGATGAAAGCTAAGGTCACTATATCAATAAGGTACCGCCATTAGTGATTTTTTATATCTATCCTTGTCGCACAATTTTCTCCAACTGGGGATAAAAACACATAACCTAACATATTCCTCACTTTACAAGTGCCATTACACCAAAAAGAAAATCCCCAAAAACTAGTGTCTTTCCTATTGCACTTGGGAAATTTGTATTTGTTATCTTATCTCACAATTTTCTCACATTCTCAAGCGAGGAATGGAATGGCGGTACCTTATTGATATAGTGACCTTAGATGAAAGCCTCTACAGAATGCCATCATTCGGAAGTGATGTAAAGTCGTGGGTCCCATGCTACTACGATGTGTAACATGTAAAAGATCTCTTGCTAGGGTTGGAACTCCTTAGTCTCGGCAAAATTCTAAGTAGAACTAAGGTACAGTTGCGGCCCCTACAAACTCAGACACCGACTTTTGCCACGCTTGGCACTGTTAGTTTATGTCAAATTCTAGGTTAGCCGGTAAGGTTTTGCGTCAGTTTTGACACAGATTGACGCAAAACCTAACCTGCTAATCTCGGATTTGACATTGACTTACAGTGCCACCAACATAAACAGTGCCAAGCGAATGACAGGCCGGCCTAAATTTCTTGTCTATCACTGAATGTGTCAAAAGCCGGTGTCTGAGTTGGTAGAGGCTGCAACGGTACCTGGTACTCTGCATGCCTAGACCTTGTCCACGCGGTTGGTAAAAAGGGCATATGAAGGCCTACTTGCTAGACACGAGTCTCCCGAAAATACTACTACTACTACTACTACTACTACTATATACAAATTGGCGGATGAAGAAAACTAAAAACTAAAATATTAAAGAAGAATATGGGAAAACTATATAGATGAAGACTAGAATGTGGTGAGAAAAGCAATTTAATACAATTATAATCTACAAAGGCAAATAAAAGTAAGGGAATGTTAATGAGTTTATTGTGGAATTACATTTGCATCGACTGAATTGGAAAACAAGGAACGCTTTACAAGGGAGGTGGATTGCATCGACATCATTAGCAGAGTCAGCAAATTTGTGGGCTTGTCAAGTGATATCTGGTGGCTTGCCTCTGGTCAAGATTCATGGTGCTGGGTTGTAGCAGAATTCATATATGTGATTTGATTCAACATTAAAGTAACGCATCTGCGGCTGAGGTCTATTTTGATGATTACTGTGGTGTAGATGCCGATTTTTGTGGCGAGCTGGGTTCCTGTGTTGATTTGGATCCGGAGTCTGGGCATCTTGGCAGTTGGTTATCAGTTGAGGCCTTCGCCGTGGCTTTGAGTGGAGCAGTTTTTAGCGTGGTCAGTTGCAGAGTTGGACGTATTGGGTTATCAGCGGAGAGTGTTAGGTTTAATAAAAGATAACAGAATCCAGGTAATTTAAATAAGAACTGAAAGAAAATAAAAAGTAAAGTGAGTTAATTTTAATTAAGGAAGTACTTATTATTTGAGATTGTCGTATGACAAATGTAACCATGAAGTATTTGTAATTGAATTTTTAAAACTAGTTTGAAGTGTCAGTTGACAGAAGTTTTAAGTTGCCATAATAATATAGGAACATCAAATTTCAGAATATAAGCAATCTAGATTAAAAATAATCCGATCTGATTTTCAGTCAAGTGTATCTACTCGGGCTAGCAGAAAATAATTTTGAATATCCAAAATACATAAATAGGGCAATTAAATTAAGTAAAATTCAATTATAATATACGATAACATAATTTGGGCACACAAAGTGGAGCTAATCACTTTTAACAGTATAGATAACAATAATAATCCCAGCCTAAATTTTAATAAAAAAATGATGTTACACAATGAGAATGTATATAGATTCATTCATATATATGTATATATTGTTTGTTTATGAAGTAGTTTTAATGATTCTATTTCTGTTTTATGCCTTAATCTTCTTGAGAATTTGAGAATGAAAGCCTAGTCTTTCGAAACGTAGAAGATGTGAAAAATAAGAAAGTATGTAGTTTGTTGTTACCATAAACTTAAAACATTAAAACCAATGTATCACGAAAGGCTGCAACAAAATATAACATATACATTAATATATCTACTTATTCAATAAGATGCTTATTAGAAAGTTATGCAATGCATGATTCGATCAACATGTTCAGTACATTGAGACTCGCCGCTGACCGCCACCTTGCCCCTTGCCAAATCCACTCACAAGCTCGCAGGTTCCGAGTGACAATTTGGTATTTGCTAATTACATTATTGGTCGTAGGCCTTCCTCGAATATAATTTTCGCAAAATTTGAACTGCGCGCTCAGGTAGTGTTACTAGTTGGCGCCTGTTAATCGCGTCCTAAAATAGCGTTTTAGGCCATAAAATGTATCGCACCAGCGAAAAAAATTTTCGGCGTCGGCGATATTGTCTCCGGCGGCTGGGGCTTTGCCCCAGGCCCGAACTATACCGCACAACCTCGTGGGGGCCGCGGGCCCCCCAGGCATCCAGCATCCCGGGCCTATTAGTCCCAGTCCGCCCCTGCTAGTAGCCTGCCACAATATGTATATTGTGGGGCCTGCGAACCCCTTGGATCATAAGATCATATGGACCACATTAATTAACAACACCAGCTTGTTCCATACCTGGCGGGCCCACGTCTACCTGTCATCTTATTCCAACGTGAAAAGTTCGTAAGGCTTCCTTGTAAAACCCTTGTCGTAAGACCCGCTAACAATCCCTCGGGAAGGCCTGAAGTTCTAAGGGCCTGGTGGGATATGGGGCACCAAACTCCTCTCCATGATATAGTGCAGATGGTGGTAGAAATGTTTTCAGGTTCTACAAGTAGACGCTCTGCCACAGCAGCTACAACTTCCTGATCTTCAGCATAGTAATCCCTCTTGCGAGTGTGAGCATCCGCCGACACCACCTGCGTATCAGTAATAATTCCCAAATTAACCTTTTTAGCTATTATATCTGGTTTACGAAGTCCAACTAAAGTATGCAATCTCGGCTCTTCCATTATCTCATTCCATTCTGCTTGCTTTAAGCCAGTAGAGCATAGGGCGTTATGTCTCTTTATTCTTCCTCTATGAGTCCTCCAGCAGCACTGGATAACATGCGCTGCTGTCTCAGTTGCACCGCATCCGGCACTACACATAGTTTGCCGGTATTGGCGCCTACCTCTGGATGTTCTAATTCTCATTGGGAGGGAGTTAATATGTACATGGTGAAACTGTATATAGTCCCTACCAGGGATGCCACTCGATCGCTGCGCAATCCAAGATGTTGAGAGGGAGCTGGAACTTGACTCCCTCAATTCATGACCATCCACGGAATTATACAGTTCACCAGCCCAGTACTTCTTTCTCGCCTCAACATTACACCTTTCTGGATCTATTTTAAGCTTCGCCCATCGCAACCTCCTCATGAGCTGCGTCGTAGTAAGTGCTTTTCTAGTCGCAAGTAGATTCGATTCATGTGGCAAGTTGAGGCGGGCTATTGTTAAGGATGGAATGAGAGTTGTCAACTATGGGATGCCCATTCCACCACCTCGAATCGCCGAGTGAAAATACGCCAGTGGTATATCATGAGGGATTCATAACCATATACGAATCTGTTCTAATCTGTCGGTCAAGCGCCTTTAATCTTCCTAAATACACTCACCCCAAGACCAGAGTGTGGTATATCCTGGGGATCAGGTAGTATTTCTAGGCGTTAGTGGGGCTTAAGTGGAGCTTTAGTGATGTTCTCAATCATTTGCCCCAGCTCTACCTCAACCGACACAAGACCCTCAACACCGAATTCCAATCCAAGGTACTTCCACTTGGCAAGGATCTGCAAGGCAGGTAGTAGCCCTGAAGACAGTCGAAATTGAAACTGAGTAACAATTTTAACCTACGTTGCTTTCCCTGCCGGCATCATCGAGAAGGTGGAACTCTTCTGGGCCGAGATTGCAAAACCCAGCAGCAGCCTGTTCTACCTTGTTGAGTGATTGCTGTAAACCAAAAGAAGTGGATGTTACTAAAATCAAATCATCAGCAAAAGCTAAACAATTAACTCTAGTATCGGCTAGCTTGTAGCCGACCTCTTCCGGGATTGCTTCTAATATATTTACTGCAAGATTAAACAATAATGGCGATAAAGGATCCCCCTGCTTAACGCCTCTACAAACTTCAATTTCTTCGAAATCGATGGTCGATGATCTTCTATATAACTCTCTCAGATAATGTTGCAGACCCACTCGTAGCCGATATCTTCCCAGAATCCTTCTTTCCTCATGGTTTAACGTATCAAACGTTTTAGTTATATCAAGCGAAGCCGTGTGCACCTCTTTTAAACTACTACGAGTAGTCCATATAATAGCGTCAAGGACTGTCACATTATCCATAATTCCATCAGCCAATGTAAACGCTCTCTGACGAGAATCAAAGAGCTGTGTACCAGTGGGCCTCTTTGCCAGGATTTTATGCAGTTGTCTTACTGCAACAGAAGCCACAGAAATGGGCCTATAATCGTCTGCATTCTTAGGCACGGACTTTTTCGGAATGAGCACTGTTCTCGTCTGCAGCATTTCAGCAGGGAAGCTACCAGCTAACATAACAATATTAAATAGTAATCTGTCTGTAATGCTTAGTTCTTGTAGTATGGATATGTTAGTTCTATGTTCCATCCATGACACTCTAAGGACACGTCTATATACCCAAAGTTCGAAGGCTTCTATTCTTTTCCGGTCTGCTTTTTTAGTGTCCAAGTTTCGGGCGCGTATTCAAAATGCTAAGCTATTTACTAGTCTTATTTTTACTGCTTTTGTGATGTTGTGATCGTTACAGATGTTTGTGAGTTTAGTCGTCGCCGACCTTGCCATTGCAAGTCTCCTTTTAATTTCTTCACTGCAGTCGCCATTACCAGTTATTAGCGATCCCAGATACATAAACTTGTCTACTACATCAAAACCAGTTAATTTTTGATATTGGGATTGTTAGTAAACCGGTCAATTATCATGACTTTGGTTTTAGGCTGATTGATCTTAAGTCCATAATATTTACAGTGATTTTCTAGTCTTGTCATGATATCTGTTAGTTCTTCTTCATCTTCTGCAATGATAAGAGTGTCATCGGCATACCTTAGATTACTATGTTTCTTCCCTTCGATTGATACATCTCTTTCCCATTCGTCAAATACTTATCTCGTGATATATTCGCTGTATATGTTATAAAGGAACGGCAATAAAATGCATCCCTGTCGTACGTCAGCACAGTGCCTCTAGTGTATATGGTAATGTTCTACCCACTCTGACTTTGACCCTACTTCTATCATATAGACTCTTTATCATGTGCACCAGGTGTTGAGGGGTGTCCATTTTCCACAGCAAGGACTATTTCACTGAGTCAAATGCGTTTGAGTAATCTACAAAACAAAGGAATATTTTGATGTTATATTCTCTTGCTTTCTCTACAATTTGGCGGAGATTGAGAATTTGCTCTCTTGTTCCCTTCCCTGGTATAAAACCTCTCTGTTTATCCGAAATTTGCGGTTGTAGAAAATACTTCATTCTTTCATTAACGATGTGAAGTAGAACTTCGCTGGCATGGGGGATTAGAGCCACCATTCTGTAGTTGTTACAGATTGTTGGGCTCCCTTTATTATGTATTGCGACGAAGATAGACTCGCTCCACTCTTTTGGCCATTGTCCCGTCTTCCATACTTTGGAGCACAAAGAAATAAATTATTTGAATACCAAGGTCGCCCATAGCTTTCAGGGTTTCTGCTGTAATGCCATCCACACCCGGAGCCTTTCTATTTTAAGAATTCATATTATCTTCTTAACCTCCGATTTTAATATATCTGGCTCTTTAGGATGTAATGTGCTACAATTTCCATGAGATGGTCATCCTTCTTATACAATGCCTAGGTCTTATGGATCTATATATTATTTTCTCAGAAGTTTAGAACTTCTAGTTTATTTTTCCGGAGAGTCTACATCAATATTTAAATTTTAGGTAGTTACCGCACTTGTAACGTAAATAACTATTAAGACTAACTACTATGCTTCCGAAAGTTGGTCTTCTTTTCGGACTGTCGCCTTCTGTTCGAAGTATAGTTTGCATATCGCACGTACAGCTTTGTCACATATTCTAACTTAGCGTAGTATTTCCAGAAGTTTTATGTTTTGAACTTGTCGAACTCTTTTTCAAGTCTATAAAACACAGAGAAAATATGTTGTTAACATCCCGTAGTCTTTGTAGCTAGCCTCCGTAGTGCTAAAGCCGTTTCCAAATTCAAAGTTTATGTTGTTATGTCTTATATTAACCTTTCAGCGACACCCTGTATATTTTAAATAAATTGCTTTGTGGCTGCTATTAATAATTTTCTAATATCAAATGCAAAATTTACAATGTTTTTTCTACTTCTAAAATCTCTATACATTCTGTTTTCTACATCAATCTGTAAAGAACACCAGTTTTACTATCTATAGGACACATCTAGTGAAAATAGATATTACATTGAAGCTTCTGATTTAGCTAAATTTAGACCCACACTTCTAAGGTCTCTTAAATGGATTTTGTTCTTCAATAAGAGTCTACTCAGACTTATCTATTTTCGCAATTTGTAATTATTGTGAGTTATGTTTTGTATTCTCATGTACCTAATAAATCAAAGTTCAACTAATTAAAATCAACAAATTGGTTAATTTTAACTATTACCACTGTAAATATAATGTATCTACAATTGCTTTGATAAGGATTTATTACGTCATTCGACACTATTTCCGTTAGGTAATGAAGCTAATTACATCACTAGTGCAATAATGAACTTCCATGACACCACTAGAGGTGAAATTGCTTCATTACACAACTGAAATAGTGTCAAATGAATGACGGAATGACATTTGCCTATGAAATATTTTTGAAAATGACAGATTTGACATTTTTCTTAATGCACTTTTCTCAATATTAGTCAGTTATAGATAAATGTTTGTACAATACATATGTGATAATGCATCATTAATATACTTGTGAGCTTACATAACTCGTGCTACGCACTCGTTTGTAACTTACACACACGTATATTAATGATGCACTTATCCCACTTGTATAGTAAATAACTACTACATAAATAATCAATTTATGTATTTTTCACTTTGAAACGGGAAACCAGGCATTTCAATAATTTATTAACTACAAAGCTATAAATTGCGATGGCAGACACTGATCGAACAAATGTAATAATCACTTAAAAATAAAATGACCTATTATGGTTACTAGTACTACTTCACTATAAGTAGGTACTTCAAAATGCAAGTGCTTTAAATAATACAGTATAAATGGTTTTATGCAGCCATGACTGTCAATATGGAATACTCGTAATTATAAGTACGACTTTATCACTTCGTATAAAAAATTGGCACCTGTTGACAACATTAATAAGGAACCAAACCTTAGCCTTTGCAAAAAGTAATATTTAAAATGGTATGGGATATAAGAAGCTGCGTATTATTTACTTCAATATTAACAGATTGATTAGCATTTAAAAAAGCTGGATTATTAATTAATGTATTATTTACAAATTTATGTCTGCCAGACGTATCAATTCTATTTTCGAATTACATATTGTCAACAGGTTTGAAAGATGAAGTTCAAGAAAAATTGTGTTCAGATTTCCGTTTATTAATCAATTCGCTTTTTACAAAGTGGTTTTTCATTATAGACACTGTAGGCTGAACGAAATTAATACTTAAATTAAAATATTTTTTTTAAATGGTAATGATATGCGGGCCCGGTAAAAGTTCTACAAAATTGGAATTTTAAATTTAGTTGGATAACATTTGTTAATCTCAAATTTCGCGGGACTTGCTATTGCGCAACCCTGACTTACGGGTTGGTCGTGGTTTGACTCGCCCACTTTGCTATTAGTTCTGTTATGGCGAAGACATGTAGTTCCTCGTCTTGCCTCGTGCATCTATGTGCATTATTACCGAATCGCTAGTGATAATAAAGGAACTGTGGTGTGTTATTAGCACGTATACGTGAAAATCTATTAGCGGATTCAGGTGCGCTTTGTCTAATTTTTGACAAATCTGACAATTGAGTTGTCATAATAGTCAAAGTATGAACATTTCTCTCTAGAGCTTTCACGCGTTTATCTTGTTGCACAGATAATGTGTTGAACTCCTTATGAAGCACATTAGACTGATTTCTAATTTCAATTTCTTTACGAGGTTTGATATTGAACATTCGTATACATGGAGAGAGGTCGTACTACAAGATTTAAGTGAGAAGAAAGTAAGAAACTGGAAAAGCAAAGCTAAGGACAGAAAGGAATGGAAGGGGATAATTAATCTATGGGCCTAAACGGCCTGCAAACAGCTACAATATATATATATATATACATTTAGTTCCTATGATAGCTTAGTAAGTAATGTTTGTTGAGGAAAATTATCTGGACATTCTAGTACGGTACCTAATTTTTTGAGTGTCATCCATAACGAGAAGAACTTTCACCTTATCCAATAATGTAGATAGTTCGCCGACGATGTGCCGGTCTAAATTTGGATTAATTTATTAATGTTGACGTAAATAATCAGAAATATGTTTTGTATCTTTCTATAAATTCTCAAGCAAATTTTCCTAAATTGTCCGGTGACATTACTAAAGTTCATGTGGGGCCATTGCTATGGTTCACTGTTCACATAACTTATGCTATTAGCTCAGCTAATAACTGAAAGTGGTGATTGCTGAAATAAACATTGTATTCTGCTATTTATATACAACATGCGTAACCAGGTCAACTTTTACCAAGGTTACTATATAGTAACAAATATAACATCATAACATCGGTACAGTACATTCAATACCATTGGGACACTGGATTACACGTGCTTGTCGTCCATCTAGCTAACACAATGTGGTAACTTCTAGGTCATCTCAGGTTATATCAAAATGTTTTGCCTTTTCAAATCTTTGTCAGTATCATGCATCTAAAGTAAATAAATAATTAAATATTTCCACAATATGAGTTTCAATGTGCATTTCTTTTCAGAAGATATAGATAAATTAATTTTTAATAGTCAGAAAGGAAATGTGTCAAACCCCTTGACGTAATTTTCAAAGATGGAGGTTTAATTTGTTGTTTGTAGAAAATATGTAGATGACACTATAATAAAGTGTGGGCAGAAATGGATTTTGCTTTCTAAATATTGATACGCTGTTTCTCTTGCTGAGGATCTTCTCTGAACATGTTTCTTTATTTGCTGTTATGGTATGTATTTGCTGCTATCTTATTTTATAAGTGGGTCCTGCTCTAAGTACTTGGTTTTTCTATAAATATTCTTTTTTGCTACTTGCTGTTTACAAATGTAATATGCTACGCAGCAAATCCAAATTTATTGACTGAAGACGTAAAAACTACTAATAAATAATCGCATCAACAAAGAAGTAGTCATCATCATCAACTAAAAGCATAGACTTATTGAAAATCAACATGTGCGACTGTGTAATAGCGAATAACTTGTAAATATGCGAAGCCCTAACAAAAAGTTACATCATAGCAAGTTCCCAGCTATTTATTTCGAAATTGTATTGAATTTCTAGCTATTTTTCATTAACTAGTATGGCGTGGGTTATGTAGCCACTTTTTCGTTGACGTGCATTTGGCTGCCTAGCAATTTTTTGGCATTTTTTGGACAGATTGTTTATATATGTACAGAGAGTGATTTCCGGTAGCCATCTTGGACAGATTGAGTGATAGATTCCTTCTGGTACCGCGTGGTTTGTTTTGGAAATACATTTCTGTGTATTTAAAATCGTCCGATATCTTGTAAATTTTCGATCAGCACCGATGTGATCAACATGCAGCCGCTGAAATGTATCTGGTAATGCTAGGATCCAAAAATATTTTTCAGAAGCAACATAATTCTGGCCGTCCCCACGTAGGTTATTGTACTTTGGCTTTTGCTAAGCGCTTGACAATGTTGGAATATTTCATGCCTTTTATCCCCCGCTTAATATATTTCCGTCCTCATCACGAGAATCGCCTTGAGAAAGGATTTGTAAGCAGTTTAGGTGTGCCGTCCAGCTACGCTGGCTAAATAACTTTCTGTGCTTGACATCTTTGCTCCTATGATGTCACATAGCAAACTGTGGTAAAGCTTGCAGACCTCAGTTCTGCAGCTTTGGGCAGTTTAACCACGGAACCTAGGATCAACATGTCCTGTGGTTTCTCCATGCTCGCTGCCTGCAGCCTGTACTTACATGCCAGGTACCCCCTTCATAATTCTGTCTCGTGTCGAGCCAAATCTCTATCGCAGTGTCTTACTTATAGTTCACGGTACGATTGTAAGCAGATCGTTGTGAAATAAATCTGATATAGTTTTCCTTGTTGTATTGCTTTGCGTACTTGTCACATCCTAATGTTTTTTTAGTGACTGTCAGGTTTGCCGATTATAATTGCATTGAGTTATTTAACGTAGAACAGGTTTAACAATGACCGTTGTGGGCGGTAATGTTAATTGCGAGGGAGTACTGGAGCTTTTGTTTGTTGCTTGTTGACGCCTATTACATACAAATGGAAGTGTAGTATAAGTAATCGGACACATAACGCCTTCTGCGCTGAACTCGGTTCCTAAAGTAAGCGAACTTTACATGCGAATGTTAGCACCCGTACTTCGTTTTCGCACGGATTTTATTTACGGTCGGGAGACGTGAGCTCATGTAACAATTGCGAAGAAATCGTCTTATCAATTTACCCTCTTTTCAGTTTATTACATTCTATTTCGCCAATAGAACTGTGTACATACATAAACAATTTTACATTCACAGCTAGTAAATTACAAAATAAAATCAACGTCACAGTTACTACATTTACAACAAAATAAAACCTTTAGTTAGTGTTATATGAGTGCAGGGTTTGCAATTTCTTTTTTGCTCCTTACGCATACCTTCTTGTGTGCAAGATTTCTGTTTTAAAGCTGATTATACATATTATAAATAAACAGCAATTTTAGATTTCTATTTTCTTTGCTTTATTGAAATGCCCAGCCTATCTTGCTCACGAACTAGCTGACAAAACCCTGTAAAACCGCAGGAGAGTATCTGTATCCCACTGTTTTATTTTTGTAAAGAATTATTGAGCATTTATTCAGTTTATATAAATTCCTCGTGTACAGCTGCTAGCTATTGCTATATCTGCCGTATCAATGATACACGGCCCACGAGCCAGGGGATCCCACCAGCACAAGCTCTCAAAAAAAATAGTATAAATTTAATTTGGAAACTTTTTCTCAGGTCACATTTAAGAATTTAGGTTTATATATGCTGAAAGTGTATGGTTATCGGATTTAGCCATATTATCTATCGAAAAGAAAGAGCTTAACCAATTTAAATCATCTCCAAGTATGGAACGTCTTATAAACATGTTCGCAAAGAAAAAAGTTCGGAGAGTAACTCTGTAAATAATTATTATTTACTTCAATCTTTTTTCTTGTTATTTACCATTTACTTGTTTCTTACTTTTGTAAATATATGTAAAATGTAAACTATGATTTACTACTCTTTTTACGTAATATGTGCGTTAGTAAAAATATGTAATTAAATTTTACTTTCTTTTATTATTTATTTTTATTAGATTTTATAATTATATTTCGTTTTGTTAAAAAATAAAAATTGGGTTCGTATCTTTATACGTTTATTAAATAATACCCTGATGCTATGGGGGTGGGGGTGGGGGCCCACTTGGCAGTTTATGATGCAGGGCCCGTTGATCTCTAGCACGCCTCTGCTCGTGTAGCAAGATCTTTTTATTTGATCATTTAATATTTAAAAAAAATCTATAATGATATTAACACTGATGTAACGCTGCTTTTCCAGGATTTTTATGTTTCGTTGCGAAATGGCCCTTTCACTATATTTACGGATGTTCTTTGATACTCAAAAATCGCATTTGTTTATAAACTTGTAGATATATAAATTAAACCTTCAATTAAAGATGAATAGCCATTTTCAGATTCTATTTTGGGGTTAAAGGAAGCGATAAGACAGTCGCGGTTCAAAAGCTGTATCGCAGAATTCTGGTTAGATAATTCGCGATGCTGGTGTTATTATTAGATTTTGGTTTTTATATGCTGCGTCGGTTATATCACTTCTGCTTTGTTTACTTCAGTACATCGCTCCGTTAGTAATTCAACACGCAGTTAAATACTGATATATTGAAGGAAGCACTAATAACTTTCTTAACCTTGACACTCGCAACCACTTATAAAAATATTACTTCGCTTGAAGGATAATCAAGTGGTTCAGCTATGTAATTGGAATGCGCAGAACAATCAATTGGCTGTTTACGCAGGACATTTATTAAACCGCCCTTGAGGGGCACGACGCCGACGTACCGAAAAACGCACAACATGCAGGTGCCTTTCAGATTGTAGTTTTTTTCTGCTAGGAGAAGTAGCAGTTTTGTGTAATGAGCATTTATGTGTTAATTTGGCAATACCCTTCCGTTATTCTTTTGCATTATTTTTTTATTGTAGGTAGTTTTGACGCTGCCCTATATAAATTAAAAGTCAACCTTGGAATGCTAAACTCGTTTAAAGCAGTTTCTAATTGTTGTTTGATCATTTACAACCATAAATGTTTATTTACAAGCACGCATGCAGCACGTGCCTTAATAATGGCAATTCTAACTCTTCTGTGGTAGTTATGTAACGTTCCTTCCGAGGAAGTTCTAGATATAGAACGACGTAGAAGCCACTATTCCCGAATGTAGTAAAATGTACTGTACGCTAAAATTCTAACCGTTCTTTTAGTAGGTTTATTTGGTATTTTAATTTTTGGAGCGCATCTGTTTTAAGTTTATGTGTTGAATATTGATATATGGAGAGCGTAGGAATTTGCAATAAATCAAATGGAAGCATTTAGAATAAATCGAATAACCAGTTTTTTTCAGATTTCTTAACTCCATTAGTGAGTTATGAAGTCAAGGTTTTTTTCTCTTTTAAGAAGAATTAGCATATCTAGTAGAAAAATCAACGGCAAACTGCATCTACAATGACTTAAAAATGTGAAAATAATTCCTTGAATTCGATTCTTAAATCTACTGCCCTTCAAAACTAAGGTTTGAATTTATAGGAGGGGTACTTGAATTAACTTTTCGATGTTTTAGTTCTGAACTAATTAACCATTTGAATTAATTTATCTCAGCAACGTACCGTTTTCTCTTGTTTACAGATTAGTTCGTTTAATTGTCTATAATCTGAAGCACTCTAAACCTTGAGATCTGTTGTTGTATTATTTGCCTTTGTTCCCTTCCATTTTGCGTTTGAACATATAATACGTTTTAAATCTATGACAGAATCGAGGCGAGCTTGAAGTTGATTTAGGGATCAAAGGTTGTTTCTAAAATCCTCGGGCTTTGGGGAGGCAGTTAGCATGTGTGGATGTGATCCCCAAGAGCGGCATTTCTCTGCGAATGCTATTATGTGTTGTTGAAATGTTACTTGTGGTAATTAATACTATGTGGATTAACAGAGATGATGCAATGATACCGTCTGTAATAAATATTAATGCCTGAGTAGCTTTGCAATGGAGGTGTTATGTAGTCTTATTCTGCAGCCAAGTTGTACAATGTTTCGTTGTTAATATTCTGCATTGATTGCTCTGTTTGTTTGGGACGTTGCTCATTAGTACTACTGAGTTGGAGCCCACCGGGTACCGCTGATAGTACTATCGTACCTGAGAAAAGCGGAAATCTGGCTAGATGACCGCTAACTCTTAACCTGATAAGTACCCAACTAATCAGTGGTTTCGGAAGCGCATCTAGATAGCTATGCGATGCTTATTTTTCAGAAATGCCTCGTTATTTTCGTCTTTTCCGGGGGCGGCACTTACATAAGTTGGAGCTCATTGGTCTATTTAGCATTCGGCTAATAGGCGCTAGATCCGATAAGCATCCGCATTACAGGGTTTTACAGGTAGATCATCGACGGTACACCTAAAGAACATCTGACCGAAACATCTTATTCAAAGTGTGACCGCCGCTGGGGCCACTGTAGTATAATCTCGAACACTTACCTAACTATCATAATGTTTGTTTACTCTTACTTTCATGTCTGACTGTGGAATTTGGTTCGTTTTGTGTTTACGAACGAGTATTTATGACCACATGTCACATAAAAGGGCTCGCTATTGACTTGCTGTCCTCCAGTGTCCTATTTCTGATCCACAACCCTTAGACCGAAAGGGCGAAATTTTTGGTAATTCGCCAGTCTCTAAACTTATGCATAACGATCGACCTAAATCCAGGAAAAAGTAAATTACTCCGAATCTCGAATCTACGTGCCTACAGTGTATATGATGATAAAAGTCTTGAACATTTAGACCTTCAACTATACTTTTAAATCATTATCTTACATTATGTCGTAGAAATTTTTTCCTTATATCATTTATTAAATGTCTCTTTCTTAATGCCGTTTCTAATATTTTCTCATGAATACTCATCCCACTTCACTGTCAGCAGCACATCTCAAAGTTTCTAGTTTTCTTCTTTTCACTGCTTGCATTGCAATTTTCACATCTATAGTGTTATTTCAGGCAAATTATATAATGAATTGTATTGTACTTTAACACATTTTCTGTGTTTGTAAATATTGCAATCTATGTTTTACTAGTGTTTGCATGATCATAGGCCTTTGAATAAATCAGTAGCTTAAATATATTACGTTTTAAATATTTTTATTGAATCGAACCCATTTTAAAAACTCGATGCTAAGCGGTCACTTAGTGCCAATGTATGTTTATTTATGTATTAATAGCAACAGACACTAACAGGCACGAGGCTTAGTTACAATTATTTGTTACAATCTCTACAAGCTGTAACCCGAATGTATAACAACTATTAAATATAACGTAAACATCATTAAATGCAAGAAAGAAAATAAAGTATAGGAAATTTTAAATATGACGGTAATAAAAGTACAAACGACAGAACGAAGTGTTTATTGCAGTGGTATTAGGCGCTACGGCTCTGCTCTGATTGCAGTACAATTTTAAAATGAAATCACAAAGCACAGAGTTGGGGCGTTTTATCTAGCCGTAATGCTAAGTTAAATGTCATTCAGTAAATGCATTGAAAAACGAGATGCTTGTATTAAAAGAAATTAAATGATTAAGGAACGCAAAGGAGACAACTTGCTTTTCACAGGGTTGAAGTAAAATTTCATATTAATAAATTATTAGGTTTGGGCAGAATGAATAGCCAAACCAAATGAAATAATCACAAATGGGTTTGCAATGTGCAGGTTATGAAGCGTAGAGTTCAATTCAGCTAATTAGTACAATTTGTGAACAATTCTAAAAGGTATAAGCTAGAAAAATGATAATGTTGTAACGAGTAATTAAGGCTGGCATAAAATAGCAATTGTGAGAAGCTAACAAGACATTATAAAACTTGAGGAAAAGTAGACACCTAAACTGGAGAGGAATCGAGTGAAAGGAACACAGCTGGAAACCAGGGAACAATTATGAAGGAAGTGAACGAAAAACTAATCAATGTAAATACGCGCGTGAACATGCAACGCGATTGATAAAACGTGTAGTGGCGCAAAGACACATTGTGACAATAAAAAAATGTGGACAATAATTTTAGAGATAACAATTGTTAGATTTAATATTTAATTAATTATAAGAATATTTAATTTAATATGTAAATTAATTGAACTTGTTTATTGTCCGTTTTCTAGTTTGATTAGATATTGTTTAAAAAGGACGCAAGGAGATAACAGTTGAATAAATAAATTTTATGACAAGCAGTTTTTGTGCTCATATTAAAATAAAGTTTTTAACTACTTAAATATAATATTTACAGATAAAAAATATACCATCGTGTTGAGCAAGTCTCACAGCACTTGTGAGAGTGTGGGTAACGTTTTCCCCAACACAAAGTTATTTTCGACAAGAAGCATCCCGAGGCTAGGTTGGCGTTCACCTCAATTTTACGAAGCCGGATTGCAGCTGAGAGGAGCTTCCAGGACCAAGGCTGTCTACTGGGACACATCAAGGAAGGCTGTAGAACAACAACCAGCACCGCAAATACCGAGGGAAACGTCTCCAGGAGAAGATCCAGTTAGGGGCCCCGTTTAGACGACGGGCGTCTCATATCAAAAGTTCGATGTACTGTAAAAAGTTTATTAACAGTTTGAGGAGCCGGAAATTTGTGTACAAGCGATACATTACCGTTTTGAAAAAGAAGCAGGCGTATCCAAGCTTCCAGCTAAAGCGTTTTTCCAATAATTAACCAAGTCCAGTTGTGAGGTTAGGTGAAGAAATTAACAATCGCTATCGGCCAAGCAGCGTCGTTTTGACGTCATTAAACAAATTAATCACTGAAACAAAAGAGAATTAGAACCTCCAAAGTACTAGAATTCAAATAAATACCTGTAGTTTGTTCACAATTTTGAATTTCCAAGTCAAAAACGTTTACTGCGAGTAAACAAACCACTTTGTGTAATTAACAGCAGCACTCATATCTGAAACTATTTTAAATATATTTTGGACGCACAGTGGCGTACCCAGTTTAAGTTGAAAGTTTTCACAAATTATCATAATCCAACCCTTTGATTTTGAGTTAAGTGTCTACTGAGCTAGCATTTTTTCAGATTCGAATTGCAGACAGATAAAATATAAAAGAGGGCAAAATACTATTTTATTTGAATAAAGTAAGAATACAACAAACTGATTTTACTCAGTTCAAATCTGTAATTTATAATAATAATTGCTGACAAATCTCATAATCTATAATTT
This sequence comes from Agriotes lineatus, assembly GCA_940337035.1. Lineage (NCBI taxonomy): Eukaryota > Metazoa > Arthropoda > Insecta > Coleoptera > Elateridae > Agriotes > Agriotes lineatus. The sequence goes on along the minus strand of CALNHX010006516.1, from coordinate 16,677 downwards.
AGAATTTTCAAAACGAATCTCCTAAGTGGAGGTATCAAACCACAGCAATTTAAATGGCAAGCCCAACTTGGAGCTACCCAAGCCACCTCATTTAAATGGCAAGCCCAACGTGGAGCTACCCAAGCCACCTCATTATAGTTATATGCCCTAGCCACAGAGTTCTAGTAACCTATGTTTGAAGGTGTGTGGGTTTTGATGTGAAATTTGATACCACAATCCACTGCTCTTATGTGATTTTTAAAGAGTAGTAATTACGTGGATTAATCGAAAGGGGGAAATAATAAGATCTGTAATAGATACAATTGCTTGAGTAGCTTTAAAATAGACGTTTTATAAAATTCGATGGTGCAGCTGAGTTGGATACTGTTTCATTGTTGATATTACTGCAGTGATTGTAGAGAGCTTTGTTGTTGGAGTCGTTGCTCATTATTTTATTGTTGGATTGGTGCCCAATCGGTACCGCATATAGTGCACTGTCTTACCAGGGAATAGTGAATATCTAGTGTGATGACCGTTAACCCTTAATTTGATAATCAATTTTTATCAGTGATATACAAGCGCACATGGATAGCTTGGAATGTTCATTTCCCAAAAATCCTTTGTGAATTGATCTTGTGCGGAGGCGACAACCGCACTTAAAATTTACACTTATCGACATGAATTGGAGCTCATTGGTTTAGTTAACAGTCGGCTAATGGGCGTTAGATTTGGTAAGCATCCGTTATCATAGGTATCTTACAGTTAGATCATCGGAGGTGCACCTGAAGATCATCCATGATGGAGATATTCTACTAAATGCTACATGAGAGCACCACGGGGGTCGCAAAACTTCCTGGAAGTACTATAATCCCAAACATATGCTGCTAAATGTAGTATTGCTCGCTTATTAATCTTATTATTGTTTACATGCTTGGCTATGCAATTTGGCTGTTACGTGGTTGCGAGCGAGTGTGCATGACCACATGCCACATGAAACGGGTCGCTAATCGGCTTGTCTTCGCGGTGTCGTATTCCTGATCCACAACTCCCAGACCAAAGGGGCGTTACGAAATTATTGGTAAGACGGGCGAAACCAAAATCATTGTGCTTAGAATTGCTCCTTTGTATTTCAAGATATTTTATTGGATGTTACCAACTATCTTTGGAAGTAAATAATTTCGAAATCTGGTCTGATTGTGCAATTTTAGTTTTAATTCGTCCATATTTAGTAACTCCGTTACTCAATGAACATAGATTTTATACTTGTTAATTTTCCTTCATATAAAGTCATTTGCGTATTTGCTGCTGTTCTGTTTTAATTTTGGTTTTTGTTTTTCCACTGTTTATATTCATGTTGTACTCCCGTATAGTTGTATTAATGCGGTGCTTTCATTCTTCTGGGTTAAATAAATCCATCATATCATCTAATTTTATATACCTCCATGCTTTTTTACCAATATATCACTCATTTCTACAGGATTCCCAAGTGCCTGTTGTAGTTTCATACTTTAAATTTAAAGTAAATATAAATTAAAATAAAATACATGTCTGATTAGAATAAAGAAATGAAGGTAAAGACCAAACATATCCTTATGTGAAGAAAATGTTGCTGTAGTAAAGAGGAAATAAGGCTTCTACCCGATGGCTATGTAGTTGGAATATTATCTATGTTTGGAAGCACTAAAACTCGTTATTTATCCTTTCTAACGTTTCAATTGCAATCAGGTCTATATTCAATGTATAGTTTTTTATGTCTATAAATCAATCATCCACGGCAACATATTACTAAATGAAACGAAATTAAAGGAGCTAAGAGGGGAGGAGCAGTTCGGAAGTATAACAACTATAAAAACATAAATAAGACGGTTCGAAATAATAATATTCGTATAATCTATCGAAATGCGAAGATATTGAAAACCATATACAGAAAAATTAATCTGGAAATTTATTTTTCTAACGAAACTCACAACCACATTCACTACTTATTAAAAAGTATTTTGGTAGAATAGTAACGAGAGTGGTCGTAACAATAAAAATTATTCTGGATCAGAACTGTTGAGATGAAAATGATCTTTATTTGATATTATAATGCCTTTCATGTGTTGACCGTCACCTGACCTGTAAAAATATTTCGCAAAACTATATTTTTTGTTCCACCTGGAGCGATACCGATACAAAGTGACATGCGGTATAAGAAAGCTCAAGAACAGGAAAGCACCGAGTGAGACCGGCATTTCGAACGAATTAATTAAATACTGAGGAAATCGACTCATCACAGAAATCACGACGCTTTTAAAAAGTATAAACAAGGAAAATGTTCCATACACTTGGTGGCCTAGTGGTAAGAGTGACAGACTAGTAATCACAGCGATCAGCGGCCCCGGGTTCAAACCCCGGGGGAGGCAAGAGTTTACAAATAAAAGCGTACAATATCAGTCCTTCTCAGGACTAACCAAGAACACCTGAAGACGGGAGTAGATCAAAACTCCCGAAACGTCGTGTGATATATACCCTAGGCAGTGGAAAAAGTCCGATAAAAACACATCATAATAGACCACTGCCAAAAATGACATTCAGAGAACAAGTATCAGAATAATTAAAAAAGGCAAGAAGAAAAACTGGAATAATTACAGAGGCATTACCTTACTGAGGTCAATGTTATAACTGGTTACGGGCATTATTAAAGCTAAATTTGGTGATTCAATTACTAATAATGAAGAACAACAGGGGCGCAGTTTATACAAATTCTATTTTTTCAACCTCCCATAAGCCGTTAGATACGAACCATGTGCGATACCAAAATGAAGCTAATACAGTGCTAGATGAGCAAACATTGCGAGCAACGGTTGTGTGCGAGAATGGTGCAGAAAGTTTAAAGAAGGAGCTAAAAGTCAATGTGAACCGTTGGTTGGTGATCAGTCGGAAGCTTTCTTTGAGTAGGGCATAGGAATGTCGTGCTACGGTATTTCATCGAAATGGCAAAAATGTAGAAAAGTAGCTGAGAAATGTACTTACATTTCCTATACAATAAATGTTTCATATTCGTTCTTGTTTTTTAAGTCTACTGCATCGGAGGTTGAAACAAATAGCTATCGTATATGCTTCATCGACATGGAAAAATAAAAGCGTGAACATAGAAAGTAAAGAACATTTACAAGACCTATGTAAGACCCGTTATGACATATTTGGTTGAAACAAGAAGACACGTCAGCAAAACAAAAAGGGTATTAAGAAGTAATGAAATGAAAATATTAAGAAATATAACGGTAAAATCACTACATGATAGAGTAAGAACTGAAATATGTAGAGATATTTGCGAAATTGAAGAGATACTACTTACGTTAGGGAAGACAAAGTAGAAGGAGACGGAATGGAGATCTAACAAAAAATGGGGGATAACAAAATTGAGAAAAATAACAATGAATATGAAACCACACGGCAGAAGGATGCCCGGATGTTCCCCAAAAACATGAAAAACAGTTAGACAACGGAGTCTCAAAATCAGCAAGAGAAACAGGTATAAATCTAAAATAAAAATAAGAAAAAGGAGAAGAAGAAGATGTCTAACCTGTCGGGATTATGATGAATATCAGATCCTGGTTGAGTGGGAGGAGATGTCACAAACCTCAGCGATAAAATGAAATTAATTCAGATGTGGCATCTTCCTGGCCACGGAAAGAATGGCACTCCTGCTCTGCATCGAGGCAGGGTCTCGGTTTAGGGTGGAATTGAAATGGACTGTAAGATAGGTAGGTTCATTATAAATTAAAAACTTTGCAGTAAATAAACTTATATTACAGAAAATACATAAACTGAACAGTACACTTACTAAATACTGACGACCTACTTAAAAGCTACCGCTATCGCCTTCGTTTAATAGTTTTGCAGGTGACCCTTCTTACTACCCCAATGCGCACAATGTAAAATAGTGAGGAACTTTAATCTAGAGCTACAGAGTTTCAGGACCACGTTGTTGTGGTCCAGTTAGGGTCTGCTAGGGTGGTATTTTGAAACATGATGGCTTGCGTTTGGTTGGGGTTGGGTTTGATTCTCCAAACGCTGAAGCTAGCGAGTTTCAGATGTGAAAAGGATAAAAGATTTGATGGCACGGACACTGATGATGACTTTGGCTCAAATGGCAGTGTCATCCGCGTATTGAACCTCTTGGGTTGAGTGGGAAAGGTATATCGACACAGGAGGTGATTAATAAATAGAGCCTTGAGGTACCCCGGTTCTTGGGGGAGGTGAAGCTGTTGATAATACGGACAAAGAAAAGGTACACATAAAAATCAGGAAGTTTGACCAGCAGCCTCAATGTTCAGCGTGGCCACAAGGAGGCATTAACCGGAGCTTGTGGCAAGAGTAGCATCAGTGTGAAACACATCTAATCCATTTTACACCTAACGGAGTGAATTTCAAAAAAGTACTTTGAAAAGGGCTTCTTGATTCCTAAGTGGTCGACCAGCCGAATAAAACCGTAGTTAATAGCAAACCATGTTTACCCTTTTTATGTCTCTTGGAGTAGGAATTTCGGAGATTTTTGAGATTTTCTCATTATCCCTAAGTAAATGAGTGAGTGAGTTAGCATTTCTAAGATACAGACTTACATAGTCGCTGTAGGTGATTAGGATATAAATATAAATTACTCACATTAAATGTGTGATTAGTGAGAAAAAATACTTAGTTACGGACATACTGTTAACTTTTTATATTTCTTCGTTTGCTCCAGGACTTATGCACTAAACCAACTGGTAGGATGAGATGTTTTATCAGACTTTTTCTACTGAAGCAAAGTCCGATAAAACATCTCATAATAGATCACTGTCTAAAATTACATCAGTCAGAAAACAACTAGTAGTATGTTTCGCCAGAACTTAAACTGTGATTATTTACTGTATGCCTTATAACATAACAAATGGTTGGTTAAAGCTTTGTTTTTGCATTCAGTAGCTAGATTTGAGTTTATAATCTGAATTCTAAAATTGTACGTATATTCCTATGGCCGTTGTAGCAATTCGTGCAAGATATTAAGCGGCACTGGTTGGGTTCCCATTTATCGTGTTACCATGTCAAAAGCATCTATAACTGAATCCATGTGGGAATGAATTGCTCTGATTTAAATTTAGTTAAATAAATCGAACTACTCTTTCTGCATGAGGTCTAATATTATCATGCACAAAAAGAATTGATCCAGACACTTGCTTTCTTACAGATTTACTGATTTTCTTCACTTAGTTTCTTCTTGTACATGATTTGAACCTTGAAGGTGTTACAAATCTCACCAGTACTCAAATGCCGCGATCTTAAAAATCTAAGGTGATAGTTTTGTATTGTTGTTTTACTAGATATGGCAAACATTTTAGTTTCCATGGACATTCTCTCTACAGTTTGCACCATGCAACAGATTATCTCAAAGGTTTAGACAGGCGTCTTTACTGGATAAGTTTGTAGTAAATTTCGTATGAGTTCAAGAACATTAGGCTTTGTTTCCGGAAAAACAAACCAAGCTGAATGTTGACCTGAACTTACGCTACAACCTTCTAAGTAACATGTCAAAAGTTCCCATCGAGGTGTTAAAAAAATTGTTGTTAGCGAATATCTTCGTTGATATTGGCCTCTTGACTAAAACACTTACACGCCAGTGCAAACTTTGGAAAACTATCTACAGGAAAGGTTGTGACGTTTTGCGGGCCTCGAAGTTGTTTTAGGACGTTTTAATTGTTTTTATCAATTTTTCAGGCGCCATCACTGTCACAAAGAAAAATTGAAAGGATTCCGTCAAGAGATCCTGTTAATAGTCCGATAAGAGCCCAAGTGTAAAACGGACGAGTTGCGCAAGCTTTGCCGCACTGCTCGATCCGCGCATCGTTACTTTCCGTCCACACCGAAGTATAACCCCTCTTCGATTTTCCTAGGTAGACGACGTGGAAGGAGATCGAAGCATTTAAAAAAACGATGCCCGTTCAGTCCGAGGACAGATCTAACTCATTCCTTTCAGAATCCAAACCAGAACCTGAGCCGGGGGGCACCAATTACCGCCAGTCCAGATACCTGTCCGTTAAAACCAGAATCATGTCCCGAACTACCTGTTCTTTCCAGTCCATGTAAGTTTAATTCCCAGCTTCTTCCCGAAAAGTCGAACTGCCTGAGTCACCCTCAAACCTGCTTCGCTGGGGTGGCTGTTAACCGCCCCAGAACATTTCGGCTTTTGCCTCATCCAGCCTAAAATCTGTAGAAACCCGGGACCGACGAGCTGAAACAAAATTATTTATTTTTGGTATGTTTATAGCCATTCGAATCACAGAAAAGGGGCAACCGCTTGTATCCGCCACCAGCAACTAGGAAGAATTTATTTTTATATTTATTCTAAATAGCTTAGGCATAAATTCAGAGAACCCTTCGCCAGGACTCGAGTATTATCACACCAGCTGCTTAACGTTACACGGCACGCAGATGACACCAGGAAGAACTTTATTATGCTTATTTACTTGTAAATAATTTTAAAACAAATACTTTTGTTTTTAAAATAACTAAACAAAATAAAAACCTGTGTGATCTTGACTCAACTCCCTTACTTCAGCTGTTGATAACTTTGGAACAGAGCTCCCCTCGAGAAGTAATTAATAACGTAAAGTAATCAAATTTGAGCATAAAATTAAAAATTAAATTGCTAAAACTACGTAGCCTTACAAGGTCTTTTAATTTTTTTCTGAGCTTATAGCCTCTTCACTGTTGCTACTATTTTATCCATAGCAAGGTTAAGTAGTATAAAATGTAAATTAAAGCAATGTGTGAGCTCTGATAGCTCTCGAGCAAGCAAGACGCAAGAACATTTTCTCCATTGAATCAGTAGCATAAATAGTACTTATTAGGGGATGCACAAAGTGTTCATTGCCTGATCAATACAATTCCGGGCTCTCCGTATCATGGACTACCCTACCCGATCCGACACTTCTGGAGTTTTGCCTATCGTTCAACATCCATCTTCTATTCTCTGTAGAAGTTGCTCACCACTTTCAATCAGAACGTAGTAAACTATTGTTTTTAAGTTGATTAAAGATGATTCTCATAGAATAAAATGTATCTGAACCATCAATTATATCCATGTTATGATCAGCGTTGTCAGCAACATGCTGGACTAAGACAACTTTCTTCTAGAAGAGAAATTAAAGTTTGAGGATAAAATATACTTTTGAGAAGAAAAATAAAATCTCCATAATTACAATGTCTTGCCCACAAGGTGACCATTAGTTTGTCGTCATGTTGGTAAGAAAACATTGATTAAAACAACTTTCGAGGTAGCTGCGACTAAATCGGTTTCAAAGATAATACTGCTTTTAATATACTGCCTTCGAAATACGAGGTCGTTGCTAAGTATATAAAGGGATAATATTCTATACCACAGGCATGCTTAACGTATTCTTTTGTAATACAAAACTACTTAGACGTATTTGCAAAGAATTACTTTAATAATATTTATTTTTCATACTGAGCCTCCAATTAATATAGAGAACTAGGCAAACTGTAGAATTTAAAACCCGATTATGCAAAAAAGAATTACCCATATGAAAAAACTTCAAAATGCTCTTCTTGTAGAGAATTTCCCAAAACTTGCACTGGTATAGAAGTGTTTATGGTTTGAAGCCGATACGAATGGAGAAATTTGCAAGAAACAAATTTTTAACTTTTTCGCGCGCTGTCAAAGTATCGATGGGGACTTTTAACATCTTACTTAGACGGCCCTAAATTACGTGTATGCCAACATTTAGCTTGGTGGTTTTTCCGTTATAATTCGCTTTTTTGACTAATGTTCCTGGACTATATTAATATTTACGTTGTTCAAGTTTTACTTATATTGTTAACTACTTAATTAGTTATTGCTATTTTTTTAATAAATACAGTTGTTGAAACCCCTTGTTACATATAAATGGTGGTTCTGATGCGATGATGGCAATTACAATATCAGGAAACGTTATCAGAAGCAGATAGATCAAATTTGGGTCATATTTTCCTCTCTGCCGGCCGGTTTGAACCGGTACCAAAATCCCCTTGTACGTTTAGCCTATCGCCTTCAGTACAACGACCGATGTAATTAATTACTGGAAGTATTTGTGTACCGGAAGTTGTTTGTACATGTAGATTATATTCTATTTGTACAGCTTCACTCTTTCCAAATAAACTACAATTGGTATATCGTGAGTTTTCACGATCTTTTATATCGAAATGCTATCAGATCTCAGCGGTGTTCATTAATTCAAGCAACCTTTATGGTATGCTAATTGTTTATAATTCCCGATCGTCGTGTTAGAATCAATGGCACGAGCTGCAAATTTTTAGGTAGGTTCAAACGTAACGGTGGAATTAAACTCGATTTGGCAATAAGAAGTTATGGCACCTGCGCTTCTAGTTTGTATAGCGGGTTGCATAACTGGCAGATGGACGGAGGCAAAAGCAGAGTATGTTGAAGGCGCTGTTCGCTAATTACATATAATTCAAGTTAATTTCTAAATTTTAAATTTTTATAACACTAGGTGTAACGTCAATATCTACGAAATTGGTGTTTAAATAGGTTATATTCGACTTTACTTTATGTTTACAGATTCCGTTTCCATACCACCAACTGCAAACACTTTATAGTTCGAGCTAAAGCATTTTGAAAAAATTATGTCAGTGTTTGGTTTCGTGTGTTTAGTCTTTGAACCCCATTAGGATCATAGCGCCTAAACCCTAAACGTCGCATCGCCATCTAGTTCGATTTCCCGCACTCTCCAGTTAGTTCCATTCCAGTTACAGCTTTTGCCATCTTTCGTACCACCAACTTCAAACACTTTTGTTCGAGGTAAAATACGTTCCACTCAAAAATTTGGTATGTCAGTGTTTGATATCTACTTTTACGTCTTTGAACTCTATCAGGAGTATAGGTTCTAAACCACTCATCGCTATCTGGTCCTATTTTTCGCATTCATCAGCTGGATCCAGTTCCAGCTTTTGGTCTTTCGTATTTCAGAATGAGGCCTTGTTCGTCGTCTCTGTGAATTCCAATACAATGATTGTCTCGCTATATGGTTGCCTTCCGTTCATAGTGTATAGAAAATCTAGCTACATTTGGGTTTTTTCTTGTAAATTGGCTTTTTATCTACTTTTTTCATAGTTTTGTGTTCACTATTTCGTCTGGCCAACTCACATATAAAATATGTATCAGGCATATGTTCATATAGCACTATACTTTGTGTTATGCATTTTCTTACCAGCCGTAGCTCACTACCACAGGCCCTAGGAATTTTCCTAGATGGTGCAAGATCTCGAGATGGCGCGCCACCCCGTAAGAACTGTTACGATGACTAATATTTTGGTTAGGAAAGGTACTATTCAACTACATGTAACGTCCATTGCAAATCTACTCAGGCAATAATATCTATGACAAACATTATGATTTCATTCTTTCCATTAGTAATTACCACAAATTACTTCAAAAATCACACCAGAGCTCTCGCATTGGAATACCACCCTCTGCTGTAGCAGATTTCACATCTAGACATGCATTTTACCAACTGTCTGTCTAACCCCGAAAATTTTAAAAAAATTTACAAACACAAAATGCGATGGTATAAAAGTAAACATTACTCCACTTTTTTAAATGGTTTTTGCGCCCCCCATACGACGGCGCTCGGTTCGAACGCACCGCTCGCATCACCCTATGACCACCCCTGTTCACTACCATATAATAGTAATTGGAAGTTGTTTAGAGATCTTTTTTATGCTGGTTAGTTGTCAACACACCTCTTTTGATTTACATCTTTATTAATCTTGTTCTTCTCCCTTCTCTTATATATCATGCTTCCCAAACAACAGAAGTTGTCAACACGTTCCATATTGTTTCTATCAAGTGTATGATCGCATCTTGCATTTGTTTGAATTCACATCACTATTATTTTTTTCGCGTTTATATGCATGAGCATTTTCTCAGTTTCTCCCTTCAACTGCGTTAGTTTATTTTCCACGTGCGGGAACTTTGTCTAGGATGCAAACGCCATTAGCATCATTTAGATGCTTTCTTAGGTTTTACTGCAGTTCTCTTATCTGTCGTTTAGCTGACTTTTGCCAGAAAAGAATTGGTGAGGGCACTAGCCAAAGAGGTGCTACAGATCCAGGCCATATTAAGCAAAAAAACCGCAACATTAAATCTCTTATCGAAGCGAGTGCAGGCCATTTACAGATGATGCCTTTTGCCTTTTTGTCCTCAAGATTGCTGTTTCGAAAGATCGGGTCGTCAAGTAGGACCATTCTGTTTGTTCAGCCTGCAATGATCAGCAAGTATTCTTACAAGTCGCATGTTAACTCGTGCCTTACGTGGTGACATTTATCCATATTGATCCATCTAGCGCAATGGCGATTGTGGGCTTCTTGGCTAATTATGATGTTTCATAACCCCTTTACCTGTAACCTTAGAGTCCTTCTGCACATAAAGACGCCTGGATAAGAAACCCAGAGTAGTTTTCAAAACTGTAGTTGGGGTGGAACATAAAACACTCTTAGTACTCACTATTCAGACACTGTAATCGCTGAAGCTATATCGAAATTCAGTTACCGTAGTAACTTGTTAAATCTGGACTTCTTGACGCCCTATCAGTAGGACCGTTTCTGCCAATCCATTTTCCTGGAAAAGTTTTTTTAAATTCTACTGCTTCAGCGAAATGCAGAAGAGCCGTCTTGCTAATATGTAATCTCCCTTCTCTTGTAGTTGAGGGGCCACCTAGTTTCTGAGCATGTTTAAACAATTTTCTGAACTTACGCTACTTCGAAAATTGCATGGGTCCACAAAACCGATGACATTGCACCCCGTGAAGTCAACCCTGGTCAGTTACAGGGTTTACCATAGTTAAATGAGTATTTTCAGTAGCATAATAAACTCACGCATCTCTGTTGCTGGTCATTAATTTAAACCTGCCTCATCTGTCCAAATTAATTTATACAAAAATGGGTCTTCTTCGATTTGATTCAGCAAAGAAGCACAACAATTTTCTCGTTTCCTCCAATCGCTATTTCTTAAAACGAGGATATTCTACAACACCCGGACATACCAAATCTTCATTCGTTGTGAAGATGATGTGAAGGCCCGCCCACCTTCTCTTGGATGATGCAGTGAATTGATTCCATTAAATTTGGCAACAACTTTTATTGTTAATTTAAGTGTTGGTATTGGGCTTTTATGAAATTCATCTACCCAGCGGATCAGTACTTGTCTCAATGTCCCATATTTATAATATAATCTAATTATTCCGTTTCCTTCACGCAAGGTCAATCGTCTCGTCATTTTGAAAATGTAAAAGGTTCAAATTTGCGTCGAATTTAACCTTATAATAGCGTATCAATAATAATTTTGTTGAACTTGAAGTATATGAAGATGCTATTAAATAAAACCAGTTAATGAACAATAATTAAATAAGTAGATGATGTTAAAATTCCAGTTAGAGAATCAGAAAATTCAATCCTGCATCGGACTCTATAATTGGAGGGGTAATTCTATGGAAAATGCTCATGCACATCTATCAGTCCTTTATAATGATTTTCTCTCAGTGCAAAATACTCCTTTGCCATTAAAAGGTCTGTGAAAAAATGTGACAGAGCTTCATTCCATACATTATCAACCCTATTTTCATCTTTGTACAATATATGTTTTTGGAATGTGCTTATTATAGTCACTTTTGGTAAATGCTCAGGGTGATTCTATTGAATTCAAATAAGTTAATAAATTATTGCAACATAAGATTTGTTTTTGCGACTAGCTAATGGATTTATTAATGCCCAATGACAATGAAATAAGTTAGAACTGAAAAAATCAATTAAACATGATATACAGGGTGATTGATAACTATTGTCATTAAAGTAAATGGGTGTACGATATACTGACCTCAATAGAAGTACATTAAACTTAAAATTAATCGCTTATCGAAAAAAACGCATTAGGGTCTAGTCCAAACTTTTGAGAATCCAAGACCTTTATTAAGTATTAGGTAAAATTAGGTAAAACACTAACCGCTTTCTTTTCACATTTGATTCCAGACTTGACACTGGCAGTAATGTAAGTAAATATAATTACTTGCATGTTTAGAAAGTGGTTGTAAACTGTAACGTAACAATGATTTCCATGAATGCGCCAAATGTGATTGAAATACCAAACAACTGTTTTTTGCTTCTGAATTTTGTCGAAATCAGTCTTATCGCAACTATATGCGTGAACTTACATTGATAAAAGTGTTTGTCCAATGACCATCAATCAGTTTAAACCATTAAATGTTTTAATTTTTTGTAGGACTATTATTAATTTTTAACGTATAGCTTACTATGCAAGGTTGTTCTGTTTGATGTCCTCTAACTATTCTTAAATATAATTAACATGCTTATGAGTTACCCTATATACTTACCAAAAGAGTAAGAATAGTGAAATATAATTTTCTCCTAAAATTGTCAGATTCTGCATAATCAGAATTGTCTTGTAGATTTATTATTAGAAGCGCTACCTGTATCTCCATCACAGCATATAACTCCCACATTTTCTTTTCAATAGAACTCACATGGCTGCATGAATGCTGTAAATTTCAGAAAGAATACATTTTCACATAAGGTAGTGCCGGCGCACCTTTCGCTTGTGTCCATATTATTCATTTAATTCGCAGTGGTAAGATAGTAATGTTAAGACAACCCTATTGGTTTCCTGTGCTAAATGATCGACAGTGTAGCTATTAATTAGGGATTTGTTGGTGCTAACTAACTTCAACAATTCAATTTTGATCATATCTATCTCAAACGGGATATTTTTGCAATTAACCATTGTCGAATAACCTCTTTTCTGTGGTAATTCTCCACAATAACAGCCCCTCCTTTTCACGTAGGTAAAATATTTCGTATCACTCTTTTAATACTGCCGAATTCATGTCTTTATGATGGTCACCAGTTTTTTTGAGTCAAATAGGAGAGACCAATTTTCAAAAATTCATAATTGGACCCAATATGCATTATTATTAGCCGTTTACCTTTGCTGAATGGATCTTCAATGCCGGGACAATTCTTTAATAAGTGAATGCCTTGGACTTCGTAATTCTTTGTCACTCTACACTTTTTGTACAGTGTGGCCTGCATTCACTCAAATTTCATCTAATTAATACATTTTTCTGCTTTCTCCTTTGAAATTTATAATTTGTCGCCGACATTCTTGTCGTCATATAATAATTGCATATTTTCCTTTGGGCAAACATTCCCGAACTTTTTCAGAAATCTAAATTTGTTCTGCATGATTTGCAGAAATGTCATCATATATGACTTTGTTAAACGTACCGGAAGTTAATTTCTTTAATAGCTACGTTGTTTCTTGGAAATTAAATTCGTCTCCACATTGGTTAACTGACAGGTGTGAGTTTAAACAGTTGTTGGTACCACCATCCCAACATTTTGGAACAATATTGGAACTATGCAAGTACGTTTCGTCAGTGTCGACAATGTTCAGACCTTCGGCTTAATTTTCTTAGACATTCAACACGTGTTGTATGAATTTTCTCTTCTCATTAAAACGTGTCTATTGTCTTTACATTTTATTTATTGAAAACCCATTCTATGTGCCAGTCGTCTAAAGGAACGTAACTTCTGAGTCAAAGTAACACCCTCCTTCTTCATTTTCTTGTAGATTCCTTTTTATGGATTTGCGCAAAGTTGTAGATCACCTTTCGAAACGTTAGTGGTAGTATCCTGGTTCTCAAGGTACTCAAACAACACGAGCCACCAAAGAGCATGGCCATCGCGTGGATGTTTGCTCGAGTTCACAAGGTGCAAAGCACATTAAGCCAGATAATGCTGCGTGTTTATCCACAAAGACTACCCGGGCCGAATTCTATGTTAACAAGAAATTATTTAATGTCAGTTGAAATTAGTTCTAATTGTATTATCTGATCTTTTAGTAATTTTAATTAGAATACTGATCCAGTCAGCTTTGTGATATGTTATTGGGGTTCCTACTCCACTCTATTTGTTCACTGCGCCGAGTATAGTGAGAAAATATTAAACAAGTCACTAATGGACGAATGTAGAAAGACGCTGTTGGTGTGTATTGTTTGTGGCATTATCAATCTATGTCAAATTCGAGATTAGCGGGTTAGCTTTTGCGTCAGTCTGTGTCAAATAGCAAACCAAACCTAACCTGCAAACCACGAATTTGACATAGACTAACAGCGCCACCATCCAAAGTGGTAGAGCTGTAAGGAAATACTTGCTAAGTACTTCAACGCCATGCCATCAAATCGACTGACCTCTCCGTTATTATTAAGGCGTATAAGTGTATTGGAAATTTCAAAACTTTATTCTCGCAATGTGTACGATGTTTCTCAAGATATTAAATCACAAATGCGTCGACAGCATTATGCATAGAAACTAAAAAGTAAGATTTTTTTATACCGTCTTATTGTGTTGGTGAGCAAGAATAACGTTATACGTCAACTTATTGGGCGTGTCATATAAAAAGATTATGCTTACTAATCATATAGAAAGGTTTCCTAACGATAAGGCGTAAAGAAGTTTATGGATTAAATTTATGTAGTTACTGTACCTATTGTACAAATTATATACATATATACGGGGTGGTCCACTTTTTGGTAGCAGGACTTTATAGTAGACAGAAAAACTTATTTCAATGCGAAAAGTTCATATAAACATAGGCCCTGAAACTCTTCGTTTTAAAGATACAGGGTGATTTGTTTTTCATGACACACTTTTCTTTACAAAATAAGGAAATGCTAGCCGTTTTTCGTACTTATGCTAATATGGAAGAAGAAATTAAAAAACCTTATTTTCAATGTCCAGTAATAAGTAACAAGGAATGTAACTTATTTAATTCGAATATTCTACCCCAAAATTAGTTCGAGTTTATTTTGAATAAAAAACATGAATTTGACCAAACTATTGAAAATTGCAACGTAACCGTGGGAGATATGGGAAAATGTGAAGAGACATTGTTTTGTAGAGAATTGAACGCTTTTTTGAAAAAAGCAACAATTTCGAATTTTAACAGGGTCGTACTAGTGAATTTTCAAATTTATTGGTCGGGAAACCCCACATCTCCGCCATGGTCGATCGAGAGCCTTGATATTGTCACGGAATGTAGTAGCATTCAGGATAGAGTTGCACACCAAATATAGTTTAATTGTCTCAGCTGGTTGTGATAATGTACAAAAAAAAATTTTTTCGAAAATTTTAACGCTCTGTATCTTTAAATCGAAGAGTTTCAGGGCCTATGTTTATATGAAATTTTTCCCTTGAAATCAGTTTTTATGCCTACTATTAAAGTCCTGCTACAAAAAAGTAGACCACCCTGTATATAGTAATTGTTGAGCTCTTACTTTTACATAAAATACATTTTCTTCAACACTTTCGATCTTCTCGTAGAAAGCATAGCAAGAGACTATTTCAAAAAGTTTATCAATAGTTCTTCAGTACCAGTACACAATATAGATGTTGTTGAATAACGGTTCTCAGAGTCGATGCTTATATGTTCATGTGGTACTGAAGTGTCAAAGTCAAAGACAAACTTTACCAGTCCTTCAAGTAGCTAAACGATTTGCTACTTAGGTAGAGCGATTCTTATTTACCTCAAAATGTGTTCCTTTATGCCGTGTAATACATTCCAGCAACAAAACTATGACAGATTATCAATCTGGTAGCAAGTCACATTTATTAATTTATATTTGCTCAATCCTGAATTTCCAGGCAAGATATATAACTTTTTGGTATTTTATTCCAAATACTGGTGCCCTATCATATATTTATATTTTAAGTTGTAATTGATTTACCATAGTAGAAAATATAAATAAATATTTTCTATAATGTCCTAGTCGTTTAGTGTAACGCTGGCTTAGGCACTATTGCAAAATAAGTGTCTGGCAAGATTACTTGATGCAAATGCCGGTGCTATGTAAAAAATTGGGTTGATATTTAGTTCAAACATACATTAAGTCTTTATTTGGAGTCTGCTCTACTGTATGTGAGGGAACTACTAAATTTCCCCATAAAGCACTCTAGTTGTGTTAGTAGGTAATAGATCCCTAAGAAAGCTTCAGTGTGAATTCTTCTTTATAGAGTCGCGATGTGGTGCTTCATTTTGTTCGAACTCTCTTTGTGTTGCTGCATGTAGATTTTCTCCAGATATTATACCATAACTCACTTTGTTATTATACGTTGTACTGTACCAAAGACGCTTGGCTGGTATCACATTGCATTTCTACTATCATCATCAACTTCAACAGTATTTTATCAAAAAGAGCCACAATTTTTGTAATAATATAGAGCAAGGCTACGTAAGATCAGCAGGAATTGACAAAGAGGCAGGATTAAATTTACGTTGCTCAACTTATTGTTACAATTTCTCCAATGTCAAATTATATATCAAGATTTGTAAAAGTTTGAGGCTGTTCACTAACTAATTTGAAAATAAAATATCTTACTAGAAATTTTCTAGGTTATGCTGTGTGTAATTTTAATATTTGTATGATAATAACCATTTACAGTTAGTATTATGTAAGACATTTATTTCTGTAAGTTTTTAGAGACAGTAAGCAGATATCTCATTAGTATTTTGTTAACAACTCTAGTACTTCTGCATACACCATTGGTACAATATTTGAAGCAAACAGAAAATCCAAATGGTTAAAATTG
>CALNHX010006515.1:2340-87827 GCA_940337035.1 Agriotes lineatus | reverse complement strand
ATTCAAATTCCAGCCCTTAAAGTTTTTAGCCTAGTTCTTTGCTAGTTCGCAAAATACATATTTTCATACGTTGCCTTAAGACCTTTAGGAGGCGCCCGCTGTACCCTCTTTAATATCGAACCACAATAATTTCGATTGGTAAATCTTGACGTAATTTATGACGCCGTTCGTCGACATTGGAGAGCCGGACGTCACCTTGTTTTGCATTGGTTAAAGTTTTGGGATGCCGTTGATTATCGATTTTTTGGAACAATTGAATCGTTCGTTAGTTGTTCATCTTAGGTTTTGCCTTGTAAAAGGACGTCCTTAAAAAACCATAAAATAAATGAATACAGACAAGAGAACTAAAATATGAGTAAATAACACCGAAACGGAAGAAATACTCGTATATGCTGGCATCAGACAAGGTGACAGCTTAAGCCCCGCTTTGTTCAACTTAATCACGAATAATATAATAGAGGCTGTGCGAACAGTAAATGAGGGCTATAGATTAGGAAACAAAGACATCAAAATTGTCTGCTATGCTGACGATGCGGCATTGATTGCGGACAGTGAAGATGGACTGCAAAAACTTCTGTAAAAATATCAGCACTCAGCTGAAAAGTATAATATGCAAATCTCCACCACCAAAACAAAATTCATGGTAGCGGCCAAGAATCCTATCAGATGCAAACTAGTTGTCAATAGTCAGGCTATCGAACAAGTGACCTTTTTTAACTACTTGGGGGTAGAAATAACAAGAGATAGGAACATTCGCGAAGAAGTAAAACACCAAAGCGCATAATTTGGAATAACAAATCAATGTCCGCTGAAAGCAAGGTTCGAATTTACAAGACACCGGTGCGACCCATATTAATATATGGCACCGAAACGAGAGCTGAAACATGCAGAACAAAACAAAGCATGAGAACAACAGAAATGGAAACACTCAGAAACATAGCCAATGTAATACTAAGGCACAGGATCCGAAGGGTCGAAATAAGAAGAAAACTAGGAATCCAAGATGTAGTCAGATGGGCACGAGTGAGGAGACGTGAGTGGTACGAGCATGTTGTAAGGATGGACAACAGCAAATTGCACTACAAGGGCAACCACCAGGAAGAAGACCACCAGGTAGACCACCAAAACGCGGGATACAATCATGGTTATCATCATCTCACAGATTTATAGAATATTGAGGCGAAATCGAAGAAAAGCAGGCGACAAGCCTAATCAAAGACAAAAAAGAAGAAGAAAAAAGAACGTCCGTGTAAATCTCCAGTTATTCACTAGAGTTTTCATTGCAATTTGGTGTATTGTAGTATTCATGTTATACAATCTTTAAAACTTAGTTTATTGAAGTATTAATGTTATGCAACATTTAAAACTATTAATAATTTTAGATGATCGTTTAATTTTATGGTTCATATTGTGAACTTGGACGGGTTCTAAGCTGACATGTACGAGTCATTGACGAGCCTGTTTTGGCTACTGCTATGCACCATTTTAACCAGATTTGTTTAACGAGGTTTGCCTCTGGTGTTGCTCCCGTTTAACAGAGTAGCTAGCTCAACTACTCATGCGATCTATAGCCCTGACCTGCGAAAGCGCTGTTCGGGTATACAGGGTGCCCGAATTTCGTAGGGACAACATGGGTAACTTTTGTATTTGAAGAGATAGAGAGATGGTTCAATTAGCAAAAAGGTGCAGGTTTGAGAGTTCATTACGAATCCATCTTCAAATTTTACTTGTCATGGCCCACTTCTCTAAAATTAAAAAAAAGCAAAATCTCCTCATTTCTTTTATATGCCGTAACTTTTTTGTTACTTAAGATATTGAGATGCGATTTGAACTAATTAACATGGTAATTTAAATACATTTATTGGAACCTAGAACCTATTTTATTTGTGCAAATTTTTAGTAATCTAACCTAACCTCAAAATTTTAAATTGGTACCGTGCAATTTTTTGGGTCTTTTAAGAGAGGATTTTTTTCTGAATGCAATGATGTATTACATGATATGAAAACTTCTTCAAAATTTTGAAAAACTGAGCTTATTATTTTTACAGGCAGAAATCATTAGTGCCATGATCACAATAATATTGATTTTTATTTATTACGTTATCTGTGAAATTATGTTTCGAAACAAAAAGCACGCTATCATCATTCCAGTAGTGTCAGTGTGTTCCGTATGTTTGACGTGTAAGTTCTACGTTCTTGTAGCACTCTTGATATACGCACAAAATACATCATATTTTCAAAATTTTCCATTATAAGTTGAAGTAATAACACTCACACTACTGACAGGCACGTATGATGATACGCCTGCTTTATGTTTCGAAACATAATTTCACAGATAACGTGATAAACAAAAAACAAAATTATTGTGATCATAGCAACGCCTATAATTGGCCTAACGGCTGTTGGCTGAGTGCGATATAAATAAATAAATAACGCTAGTGATTTCTGCCTGTAAAAAGAATAAGCTCAGTTTTTCAAAATTTTGAAAAAGTTTCTAGAAAAAATCCTCTCTTAAAAGGGCTAAAAAAATTGCACGGTACCAATTTAAAATTTTGAGGTTAGGTTAGATTACTAAAAATTTGCACAAATAAAATTGGTTTTATTAAGTGCCAATCAAAGTATTTATATTACCATGCAAATTAGTTCAAATCGCATCTCAATGTATTAAGTAACAAAAAAGTTACGGCATATAAAAGAAATGAGGAGATTTTGCTTTTTTTAAAATTTTAGAGAAGTGGGCCATGACAAGTAAAATTTGAAGATGGATTCGTAAAGAGCTCTCAAACCTGCACCTTTTTGCTAATTTAACCATCTCTATACCTCTTCAAATACAAAAGTTACCCATGTTGTCTCTACGAAATCCGGGCACTCTGTATATGACCTTTGGATTTGCATGCGTTTTACTTATACTTGTTAATTACATTAAAAATTCACTATTTAAGTAAGAATCTAGGTGTCATTATCTTTTATAATTAAAATCGGCTCATAATTACAACGTAAAGGCCAAATTGCCTGAAGGTTATGTATATACATCAAATTTAATTATGAACCACTTCTCGTTATTATATGTGGAGTAATATTATAAGTTGGCCGCTACCAGTTTCAACAAGGGAGTAAAAATCGGAAGCTGGAGAACGGCGTGGTGCCGTATTCTGATCAGCTATAACAGGTAATATTATTGTTCTTTGGAACCCGCTCCCATCTGCGACTTGAGCTGTTGCGAGCGTATACCCCCAAACTACCCCTTTCGGCGACAGAGATTTGTTTGCAGGTTCGCAGCCTTGTAAGCTAAGAGGGGATTGTATTTTTATATTGTATCGTTATGAGGAATTCGGGGTAATACAAGTTCATATTCGTTTTTTCAATTAGATGTAGCGACCTAAACCTGGGATGCGAGTGAATTAGAATAAGAAATTTAAGCATTATTACAGTATATCAGGGCAAATTAGGAAAGTGTGTTAGTTGGGGCTGTTTAATTTATTCAAATAATTAAAAATCATATTCAAATATTCATTATACCCATAAAGGGGCATCACAATATATATATTTAGGGCGCCTCTAAAATAATGAAACACCGATTAGTAATAGAGTCCTTACGTCATAATAAATTGATTAAATGTAATATACCTTAGTACAAAGTCCCTTCAGTAAGAAGTTATAGGGCCTCGAAGTTCAATTTTTTATTTTGTATTTTTTTGTTAAGTTTCACAAATGTAGAGATATCGATTTGAATTTTGGTATTCGTATTTACTATTTTGTAGTGCACTAATAGGAAAAAATTCATAAACTAGACTTTACTGCAAGGGGTACTTTACCTATCTTTGAAAACTTTTTTTAGCTCTCACTTCGTTATCTGTAACATTTTTACAATTTTACAATTTTACTTGAAATTGGCAATACGGTAAGTCTATGTCAAATTCGAGGTTATAAGGTTATGTTTTGCGTCAGTTTGTGTCAAAACTGACGCAAAACCTAACCTACTAACACTGAATTTGACATAGACTTACAGTCTTGCCAATTTTAAGTAAAGGTTTGGATTGCATTATGGGAAATTCAAAGCATACTAGATGTAATTCATTTTAAGACACCCGGTAGTAGCGCCACAGCTAGATGGTTGGTATGAACACTAAATTTTGTTTGATACATTGCACTAACACTTTTGACTTCCTGTTTGATCGCGGGAAAGGGTATTTCTTGTTGAAGAAGTCAATTAGAAACATATCTGGGAGTGTTAGTTAGTATCCTAGTTATTTTATTTTGGAATCGCTCAAATATTTCCAAGTTCGAACTACTAGCAGTTCCCAAAATCTGGATTTCGTAGGACTATATTGGTCTTATGATAGTCTCGTAGAGCAGTACTATGTTTTCTAGAGATAACTGGGACATCCTTTCTTTTAACCAATATATTTTGCGACGTTTTAATCTAGGTTACATCCTTTTTTTCATTATGTGAGTCTGCCAGGTTAGTAGCCTATCTAAGTGAATTCCTAAATACACCCAAATGAGTGCGTAATATTTTTACCGCAGCAATCTGTCAAATTATTTCCAATAATAGTGATTCTGACAAAAATTAATAAAGCTGGCTTAAAATGTTATAACCACCGTCGCACAAAAAATATTGTACATAACTTTTACGTAAAATCGATTACTGTTATGGACTCGCTTCCTTAAAGCTCTCGGCTTTACGACAATGGTAGTTGCATATGTTAACTGTAATAAATGTTATTTTGTTTTTTAACAATAATCTTGTTTATTTGCTCTCGATAGTGGGCGTAATATTGCTTTTATGGTTCAAAGGCCTAAAGATTACTAAGCAGTATAACAAACATTAACAATGTAGTACCTAAACCAATACCAGCACAGCGATGACGCAGTAGTAATCTGTAACCAAAATACTGAATCCTTCAATTTTGTCCATTTAGAGAACCAAAATAAAATAAAACATTGCATGTGCATAATCCCAATTATAGTACTTAATACATAAATAACTATTGTTATATAACCTATGTCTTTCTTTGAAAAGTAATTTGATCTATGTAATCGCTGTCTTAATGACTAAGAAAAGTCTATTGGAAACGTAAACTGCCATCACTTAAACTAAAATTTTTGTTTGTTATATTCTTTCTGATATACAATAATTCTGAACAAAATCAAGGAACCACCAATAAAATTCAAATTCATTATTTTATTAAAACTTTGCCTGCTTTAATAAAATCAACAAGTGTCCTCCTTTTTTTAAGTTACCAGTACCTCTATGTGCCAAAATTATTATTTTTTTAAGTTACAACTCGCGTAACAATTAAAAATAACAAAAGTAGTTATATGGTTTCCATGGCAAAACGTCAATTTTTTTGGTCGTGATTTTTTCATGAAATACTAACTAAATAACGTAGAAAACATTTGAAAGTTGCACTTGTAAATTTCATTTAATTATTTATATTATGATTTCATAAAGTCGTTGTAAATGTTATTGGTGGTTTTTTAATTTTATTCAGAAATGTATTTGAAAATGAGCCCACTATCCTGCTTCAAAAATTACTTCTGATTATTTATAAACCTAATTAAAATGGCAGCTGGAGTAAATTAATGAAATGTGTATGTAGCAGTTTAGCAATCCCTAATGAAATACATAGTCATCATCAATATGAATAAGTTGTTCTTTACCAACTGAGTTTCTAGGTAGTAGATACTTACCAAATTAGTTTGCAAGAAACTTTGCCTTACATTTTTAGATAAAACTTATTTTGTTGACTTTATAGTGCATTCATTTATTTGTTCTATACCTATGCTCTCATATGTTGGGAAAGGGATGCTTCACCTTTTGCGGCTTTAAGACTATTAATTTTTAATACAGTATAAATCTTCTTTGTTCAACCTTCTTCGAACGTATTCTAATTCAATTATACCAGAAGCTCACTGTCAGAATTCTGTTGTTAAGCACAGGTGAAAAGCCAGCGTTTCCTTTACGAATAAAGATCGCTCGTTCTTGTAGAGTGCATGTCAAATCCTGTGCCTACATGCAATCGCTTCCCCGTGCGTCAATATAGTCTGTTTTAACCCTTGTCAGGACATTTTTAAAGTATACGATCGTACGGCTGTTAGCCTATTTTTCTATATTACGACCCCGCTTGGATATAAGTTTTTCATATTTTTTTGCTTGAATTTAAGCTTGTCGAATTTTATGCAAGTTTAAGTGACAGCGGCATATGCAAGCGTATCATATTTGTGTACCAACTAACGTTTGTTTCAACACCCCTTTTTCGTTATGCAGTGCGAATAGATTCTCATTGTACAGTGCCATATGCAAGCGCATCACATTTGCGTACTAACTAATGTCTGTTTATCATATTTGTGTACTAAATAACGTTTGATTTAACACCCTTTTTTCGTTACGCAATGCAAAATAACTAATGTTTGTTTACCTTATTTGTGTACCTTATGTGTCTAAAAAATAAAAGACCTATTTGTTAAACGCTTCCGCTGTATTTTCTTTGTGTTGCATGCTGAGTTTCAGGTTAAGCAATCTGTAGTGTCTTCGCTAGATTGGCTACTGGTGTATGATCCTGGACGAATTTGTGAGCGTCAAGGTAGGTTCGAATGCTCCAGCTGCGCGTTCCGAGGAGCCCCAAGGCTACACGCATACCGTACCCCGTTTGGCTTTCGGGTTTCTGTCAGACGAGGGCTCAAATTCCGAAGCCCGTGGCGCCCTATTGTTTTGTAACACCCTGTATATGTCGTCATGTTTCGGCGTCCCGTTTGTAGGACCACGCCCATCTCGCTGAGCGTATTCAGTCGTGGCTACTAGCTTGTTCTCGAGAATTCTAGGGCAAGTGGTGACGTTTCCCGGACGTGACAAGTTTGGTGGCACTCTCGTAAAAACAGTATAGTATACAGTAACACCCTACGGCGGTCCGTTGCTTTGCGCAAAGGTGCTACTGGAAAGGGAAGTTAGAATAAATCGGTTATTTGAGTGGAAGGGAGAGTGCAAACGTAGTTGCTTCACACCCCTGCCGTTTATCCAGAAAGTTGGACACATGTTCCTGCAGCTGTACATTTTACGGAGCGCATTAGCGTCCTGCCTGTGCGCCTCCCTCAATTTAGGTAGCGTTTCTTCTTTTCTCGTGGCAGTTGACCTTACGTAGCCAAGGGGTGCCGTTGGAGCCTGCTGTGATTCAATTTTTGACTATCGAGCAGTGCGGTGGTAAACCAAGTGTTGAAGATGCTGTGATGCTCCGTTGAAGAAGATGATCGTACGTTGCGGCATAGCATAAATGGTATCATTCGGTTTGTTGTTTTGAATCGTGTCGTTGCATAAGTTATGCACTAAGCGTTGTTAAAGATTTTAAAAAGAAACCGGTTATCTATATGATATCCAAGTTTTTCTGCGGAGCACACATTGTCGATACGTGCTCCGGCCGTGCTTGATTATGCAATATTTTGTATACTGTCGTCATTGTGTTGTGTGTGCCCTTCCTCTGGGGCACTTTTCTGATCGCAAACTTTCCGCATTTTGCCATTCCTGGCTCCCGACGTTGCCCCCTTTGTCCGCCTGCCGCAGCTTGAACGACGGCTTTCCAACTGAACATGAACACCAAGCTCGTCGCTTAATCGCCACGTACTGTCCAGTTAGTTGTAATGTAGTGTACGTTAGATTCTATAATGTAGTGTACCCTTTCATAGTGCGCGAAGTGACGGCAAACCAGTAATCAAGTGCTGCAATTTTATATTGAGCGCTTGTGTCTGAAATTGTAACATGTTGTAACGCGCGTTTGATGCTAATTGGCGTCGTCGATTATATTCTAATATGTTCATTGTACATCCCGTTTGCTTGTCACTTTAGTTAAGGAATTACTATTTGAGGTGTACCTGTTCACTCAATTTGTTATTTGGACCAATAGACGGATATTTTAAGTTTTTTGTTTCTTTACGACTTGTGCATGCGTCCTGCTACGAATTTATGATTTTATCTAGCTGTGGAGATCAATGTAAGGTGGAGCGATGGTAACTGTTTAACCACTGAAGGTAAGTGTCTGAGCCAGGTGGAGACGCCGCCCAGGAACGCTGACACAATTACAAGCCCTAGAATTCGGGCTTATACAGGGTGTTGCATAAATGTTGTTCCCACCCGAATTCAAGCCCGTGCACCCTAATGTCCATTTCTTTTACTTGTCCCGAGTTTGACAACCCCCATTGCAATGGAACTTTGCCCTAATTAACAGCCTTGTCAAATAGAACCACACCCATCTCCCTGAGTTAATCGGATAATTATTTTGTTACACAACCGTTGATGCGTGATTAGAATGAATTCTTTCAGCCAGCATTTTTGACCCGTGGTGTGTACCGAGTGCCATTCTCGTAAAAGTCGATTTTTGCTGTAACAAACTGGCCTTTGTCGTAATCTTCTATATATATAAAAATTAAAGTCCTGCCCACTCATCAACGCTCAGCCCAAACCCGTGGACCTAGAAAGCTGAAATTTTGCACAGAGGTTTCCTTTATGATGTACGCAAGCAGTAAGGAAGGATATTTCGAAATTCAATCCCTAAAGGGGTAAACTGGGGATTCCAATTTTGTATGGAAAAATAATATTAAACAGACATTTGACTTGAAACTTCGTAGGAGTACTCCTAAAAACAAATAATCAAACACGTATTTCGTGATTTTCCGAAAATCAACCCCTTAAGGGGGGTAAATAAGACAAAAATTCTATATGGGTGTCGTTATTGAGGTTCTTTGGGAGGTTTATTGCGAAAATGGCATTTGAAATTTGGCAGGCAGATTTCTTTAGGGAGTAGGCATCCGCTAAGAAAGGATTTTTAAAAATTCAACCCCTAAAGGGGTAAAAAACGGGTTGGAATTTTGTAAGATCAAATTTTGAACTAAGTCATTCAAAGTTTTTGGAAAATTGTCCCATAAAGGTGAAAATAGGAGATAACGGGACGGGACGGGAAGGGGCGGGACTGGACTGGACGGGATGAGACGGGACGAGAAGGGAAGGGACGGGACGGGACTGGGCGGGAAGGGATGGGATGGGAGAGGAGGGAACGGGGCGGAATGGGACGGGACGCGAAGGTATGGAATAGGAGGGTGGGAGGGAACGGGGCTGGACGGGACCAGACGGTCTTATATATAAGAATAGAAGTCTTGACTCACTCACTGACTCATCAACTCTCAGCCCAAACCCTTGGACCTAGAAAACTGAAATTTTGCACAGACGTTCCCTTTATGATGTTTACAAGGAATAAGGAACGATATTTCGAAATTCAACCCCTAAAGGGGTAAAATAAGGGTTCCAATTTTGTATGGAAAAATATTAAATAGACATTTCGACTTGAAACTTCGTAGCAGTACTTCTAACAACAAATAAGCACACACAATTCGTGATTTTCCGAAAATCAACCCCTTAGCGTGTAAAACGGGGTAAATAAGCCTAAACCCCGACATGGGATTTTTGGGACGTTGATTGCGAAAATGGCATTTGAAATTTGGCAGGCAGATTTCGCATAGGAAGTAGGCATCCGCTAAGAAAGTATTTTTGAAAATTCAACACCTAAAGGGGTAAAAAAGGGATGGAATTTTGTAACATCAAATTTTGAACTAAGTCATTCAAAGTTTTTGGAAATGTGTCCCCTGAAGTTGAAAATAGGAGATGACGGGACGGGACGGAACGGGACGGGAAGGGACGGGACTGGACTGGATGGGATGGGACGGGACAGAAAGTGATGGGACGGGACTGGGCGGGAAGGTATGGAATGGGAGGGGGCAGGGAACGGGGCAGGACGGGACGGGACGGGACGGGGACGGAGTCGGGGAAAGGGACGGGGTCGGGTAAAGGAACGAGGACGAGAAAAGGGACGGGGACGGATGAGATGGGATGAGATGACAGAAAATAATTAGTCATTATTTACTACACAAATAACGAACCTCGCGCGTACGAATTCGCGGATAACAGCTAGTATCTTATAAAACATCTAATTTGTGCATAATAAATGTTAACAAAATCTTACGTGGTAGAAAGCATAGCTGTAATGTAGTTTTCCAGTAAGCGTTACTAGGATTGAAACAAATCTTTAGCTCCTGCTATTTGTTTCGCCATTTATTTATTCTTTTCCGGGCCAGCCTGTACATTCCCACTTGAATTATTTTCGCTGTATTTCGAATAATATCAAGTTTTGTCCGCTCGAAGGCGCTAGATTTGGTTTTCCCGAATTCACTTGTTATCGCTTTACGCCAGCGAACAGCGATTCGATTATTTTGGGCCATTTGATTTTCGCTTTCTGTCGAAGTAACTTGCTTCTTCGAAAGTATTCCCACGTGCTACAGCACTAATTAATAATTAATTTCGTTAGTGAGCTGATAACTAAATCAGGTATGTTTACGCTAATTGCTTGTTATCCATTTTAGTAATTTCTCTTTCTTATCAGCTTTTAGTTACCACTTTCGAGTAACTCTTTTAAACGCCGTTTTTGAGCGACTGGTTATGCTATTTGGCATCATAATTGGTAATCTTGGACCCCTCACAACTTCCTCTGGAATGCCATTTTGGGGGCTTGCCGTCTGTAACACCGAGTGCCTGTCCTTTTATCAACTTTGGCCACGAGGTCTGCGCTGTTGGTGATTGTTACATTAAGATAATCCTGGACCAATTCAACGCATGCCACCGGCGTTTCTTTCAATCCAGGTTAGTCTTATTTCAACGCCCACGAATTATTGGCTGAATCGATTTTTTTCACAACGCTTCAAGTTTATAATTTACTAATTTAAAACTACGCCTTATAAATCTAAAACGAAATGTACTAACCATTCATAAATCTGTGTCTCATAAATCTAAAACATAATGTATCAATTGTTCCCTAATTTACAATTTACAAATTTATAATTTTACTAATTGAATACATATTAAGAATTTTGTAAAAAAAGTGCTTCACGCTATTTTATTATCATTACCGAGATAACGGATAATACACACAGACAGTGATAAGCTTATCCCTTCAGTGAATTGCATTCAAATTCAATTTAAGAGCCTAAAGGAGGTTCACATATGTTCGCTGTGCGTGTCGCATTTTCAGCACGTATAATTTATTGTATTCAGGTTATTTAATATTGTGATAAACGATTTTCCGACGCATTACTGATGTTGCCACCAAACATGATCTGCTGATTAATAAACTTAATTGTTTGTTATTTTTTTATTTATTTCTTGAAATCTGTGATTTCTGGCGCCCTGTGTTTTTTTTACTATTATTAAAAGAGCTTGCAGCAGCTCAGCTGATGATAGAAATCTGCGACCCAAGGCCATCGACTTTGACGCTAGCTAGGCCATTGCGGTAAGTAAGAAACATTTCAGAGCTACCGTGGTGTATAAATGATAAGGGGGTTGATCTGCGATTGTACTACCATTGGTTATTATTAGTAATCAATCGCAGGTTGGCTTTTTTATTGTTTCACTGACGCCAACGAGTGGGGCTCCCGACTTTGGTATTACATCAGCTGTGCAACCTGCAATTCTCATTTAATATTCTGACAAAATTATCTATTTAAAATGAATGTCAACGCACTTCGTGTTGATGAGCTGCTTTACGAACTACTGTTCAGGGGTTTAGATAGAGACACGGTGGAAGGTATGAACGTCGACCAACGTCGTAGAACCTTACGTGCTAAGTTGTTACTCGAAAAGGCTGACCCTACGCTGCTTAACGCTTATCAATTAGTGGCACCCTTCGATGTACAATTAGAACTTGATACTTGTAAAGGCAAACTAACTGAACTTTCGGTATTAATTACTGCTTTCTCTGCTGCACCTTGCAATTCTGAATTTGCTCGGCTCGATACGCGGCTAACGCATTTGTATTCACGACTAACCAGGTTACAACCCTCTTCTAAATTAGAACAGGAGCATGCTACCCTTACCAGTCAATGCTTAGATTTATTACAGTCACTTAGTAATGAGCATGACGATTCGCAATTACAAGTAGATCCTTTGCCTTCAAATGTTGATGCCACTAATTTTGTCGATTCTGTTAATACAGTAGCTCCACCTAATTCTGACACTATTGAACCTATGGCAGATAATATTGTTGACAACCCTAACATAACTGAAGCCGCCGGTTTAGCTTCATCTACGTTCCAACGACCTAGGGTATCTTTTTCTAATGAGCACGTACATCCGTATCCTCCTTTTACACAACAACCTAGTATGTCCGCTACTGCTAATTTGCGAACTGAACTAGACCAAATTAATTACTCTACGACGTCTTTTCCTAGACATGTAGGTTTAGTTTCTGTACCGGTATGCAAATGGGGTTTATCATTTAATGGAGACACTACTACTATGGGGGTAAATTCTTTCTTACAACGTGTCGAAGAACTTAGGGTAGCGCGTAACATTTCATACGACCAATTATTTTCTAGTGCTGTTGACCTTTTCTCGGGTCGTGGGTTAGTATGGTACCGTGCTATGCATCACCGGGTTTCAAACTGGCACGACTTGGTAGCTAGGTTGCGATCTGATTTTTTGCCTACTGATTTTGATGAGGAATTATGGGACGAAATTAGGAAGCGTAAGCAGGGGGCCGATGAAAAACCCTCACTTTTTATTGCTGTGCTGCTTAATTTATTTGATCGTTTACTCATTAAACCATTCGAATCAGTTCAACTTAAGCATATTATGAAAAACTTGCAACCTTTTTACGCTACTCAATTATCCTTAACAGTAGTCCACGATATTGAACACCTTGCATTTCTGTGTAAAAAGCTGGAAGATGTTAAGATTCAGAATATTAAATACCGCAATCCTGCTGCTGCCTCATCCTTGCAACTGGAACCTGACTTGGCCTACCAGCCTACTCCTAAAAAACCTGTGACACAGACTGCACAAATGACAATTAAACATTCTGGTCCTAGAGCTAACCGTGCGAAAAGTACAACCACTTGTTGGAACTGCCGTAAATTAGGCCATACTTTCCATACTTGCTCGGCAGATAAGACTATTTTTTGCTATATTTGCGGTCATGCAAATAGTTATTTTGCTACTTGTCCTAAATGCCATCCAAAAAAACGCAAAGTAAAGGGTAGATATCACAGCCGATCTATTCCTTATCCCTATTATACTAAGGCTGATACTTTATCTTGGGAATCTTGGTTACGAACTGTGAATGAATTTTGCCGTATGACTTGTAATACTTCAGCCACCTTTACTAAACAACTTTCTGACAACCGTCCTTATTTAACCATTTATATTAATGGCGAACCTATTCACGCTCTTTGCGATACAGGGGCCAATCAAACTTTAATTGGGCGCAACGGTCTATATTTACTTCAGAGACACGACCTCAAATTGTGTAACAATAAGTCTCCGCTTACCTTGACTACTGCTGACGGTCAGCTACAAAATATTTTAGGTACTGTTGCCTTACCCATTACCATTGATGGTATTACTAGGTCCATCGATGCGGTTATTTGTGACTCAATTCCGTCTACACTAATTTTAGGTGTTGATTTTTGCTACGCTTTTGGAGCAAAGACTGATTTTGTCGCTGGACGCTTCGATGTGGCTGAAACTTTTTCGCTGCAGACTATTTGTGGCGTAGTTGATTTGTCAGTTCAACAAAAACTTTTACTAGACCAAGTTGTTGGGAAATTTGCTGAAATTTCTGGTCCTACTTTAGGCTTAACTAATTTAGTTGTACACACTATTGATACGGGTGACGCATCTCCTATTAAGCAGAGATACTATCCTTTGTCTCCTGCTATGCAAGTCCATGCCGACCACGAACTTGATCGCTTGTTAGAGATGGGCATTATTCGTCCCTCGAAATCTCCTTGGAGTTCTCCCATGGTCTTAGTCAAAAAGAAAGATGGTTCATATCGACTTTGTTTCGATGGTCGAAAATTAAATTCGGTTACCAAGAAGGATGCTTATCCTTTACCATATTTAAATAGCATTCTTGATAAATTGCGCGATGCACGTTATCTTACGTCCATCGATCTTAAGCAAGCTTTTCACCAAATTCCTCTGCATCCCGATTCGTGTGAGAAAACAGCTTTTACAGTCCCTAGACGTGGTTTGTTCGAGTTTACAGTTGTACCGTTTGGGATCGCGAACGCACCAGCTAGTCAACAACGTCTCATGGATAGCATTTTTGGTCCGCTATTGGGTGAAAACATCTTCGTGTATCTAGACGATATTGTTATCGTGTCTGGAACCTTTAAAGAACACTTGGACACCTTAGAGCAAGTTTATACCCGTCTTAAAGACGCTAACTTAACTGTCAATATCGACAAATGTCAATTTTGCCGTCCCAGTCTTACGTACCTCGGCTTTGTTGTCGATAAAAATGGTTTACGCACGGACCCTGATAAAATCTTGGCTATCACCAAATATCCTCAACCAAATACGGTGACCGAAGTCAAACGCTTTATTGGCTTAGCTTCTTGGTATCGTCGCTTCGTTCCAAATTTTGCCACTATTACTGCTCCTATTTCGGACCTAATTAAAGGTCGTATTAAAAAGCAGCGTGTGCATTGGACTGATGATGCTCTTAAATCATTTAATCAAATTAAATCTTGTTTGACCTCCGCTCCTGTTTTGAGTAGCCCAAATTTTTCGCTACCGTTCACGTTACAATGTGACGCCTCGAATTTTGGCCTCGGTTGTGTCCTTACACAAAATATTGACGATGAGGAAAAGGTAATTGCTTATGCTTCACGTACCCTTAACAAGGCCGAACGCAATTATTCTGTCACAGAGAGAGAGTGTTTAGCTGTCATCTTTGGCATTGAGAAATTTAGACCGTATATTGAAGGTACACATTTCACTGTGTTAACTGACCACTATTCCTTATTGTGGCTTACTAATATGAAAGACCCCACTGGCCGTTTAGCCCGTTGGAGTGTTCGTTTGTCGCAATACGATTTTACAATTCAACACCGACAGGGCAAACATAATGTAGTTCCCGATGCCTTATCGCGAGCTCCTATTCAGGTTTCCGCTCTAGAACTTGTTGATGGTGACTTAGACTCTTGGTACTTAAAAATGCTGGACCGCGTTAGCCAAAGTCCTAATCAATTTCCAACTTGGCGAATTGAAAATCATCGACTTTTTAAGTATGTTCCCAACCGTCATGCCATTGTTAGCAACTTAGTGGAATGGAAACAGGTGATACCTCGTTCTCGCCGAACTGAAATTTACAAACTCTTTCATGACAGTCCCACATCTGCTCACTTGGGTGGTTATAAAACCTTTTGTAAAATCTCCGAACAATATTACTGGCCTAAAATGCGTGCCGATGTCATCCGTTACATACGCCATTGTGAAACTTGTGCTGCGAGTAAAGTTAGTCAACTTGCTAGACCTGGTTTAATGGGCCAAAATAAGAAGATTTTATACCCTTTTCAATGTTTGTCAATTGACATAATGGGTCCCTTACCTCGCACGAAAACTGGTAACACTTCTATCATAGTTGTATGTGATTGGCTAACCAAGTTTACCTTAGTTAAAGCTGTTCGCGCTGCCACTGCTAAAGCAGTAGCCAAGTTTCTGGAGAACGAAGTATTCCTTATTTTTGGTGTTCCTCAAATATGTATGGTTGATAACGGACCACAATTTATAAGTTCCCAATTTAAAGCCTTGATGAAACAATACCAAGTTCAACAAGTTTGGTATAATGCTTCTTATCATCCTCAAGTCAATTTTGTTGAGAGAGTTAACCGAGTTATCGGTACTGCTCTTCGTTCTTATGTTTCGGATAATCATCGTTCGTGGGACGAACATATTTATCAAGTTGCACACGCTTTGCGTAACGCCGTTCATGAGGTGACGGGTTACACCCCTTCTTTCTTAAATTTTGGGAGGACTGTACCAGTTTCTGGGACTTATTACGGTCGTCTTAAGAACTTCCAAGAAGAAGAATTATCTTTAGAAACTCGTGAAGACCTGGCTTCAGACGTTAACCAACTTTCTGAACTTTATCAAGACGTTGTTAAACGCCTCAATAACTCCTACCAACGCAATTCCAAGCACTATAACTTGCGTAAGCGTCCATTAAAATTTAATGTCAATGATTTGGTTTGGAAAAGGAACTACGTCTTATCTGATGCATCTAAATCCTTCAATCAGAAATTGGCTCCTAAATATGTCAAATGCAGAGTACTAAAAGTCACCGGCCCACTTACCTATCAGTTAGTGACCGTCCCCGACAATAAAAACGTTGGAGTTTGGCATATTAAAGATTTAAAACCTTACTTTGGAGAAGGACAAGTGGAGGAGTGAATTTTGGTGTGCCTGATTGTGTGTATGTGATTGTATGTATGATGATGTATGTGCATGTTTAGCTTATCTCGCCTATTCACCCTACGGATAGTATTATACTATCAACATCATTCTCACCCTTTTCGACTTGTTAACCAATTTCTATTATTATTATAATTATTATTATTTATTGCGTGCTTTTTAAGCTGCATATTTTTTGCTTTTGAGTGCTAGTTAGGCACCTTGAGCGACTCCTTAATTACCGATTTGATGGTACTTTTCCCTATCATTAGATTATATTAGGTGAAACCCTTTTGAGTGACGGATTTCCTCGCTTCCTTATAGATAGCGATTGGACCTTTTGTCGAACTCTTCTTGAGTCTTTTGTTGATAGTGAAGCAAGTGTTTAGGTGAGTTGCTTTCATGATGAATGCGTGAGTCTTCTTTACTTTTTCGAAGTGTGTCTTTCTGACAATGGAGTTAGTTGTAAAAGAGTTTCTAGACCTGCACGATTTACTTAGGGTGGTAGGTTGGGCATGCAGGGAAGGTCACTGTTTGGGAACGCCATCATCTAGTTCTTCCCTTTTGTAACGTTTAGGGTGGTTGGTTGGGCATGCAGGGAGGGTCACTGTTTGGGAACGTCATCATCTAGTTCTTTCCCTTTGTAACGTATAGGGTGGTTGGTTGGGCATGCAGGGTCGGTCTCTTTTTTGGGAAACCTTTCCATCAAATATTTTATTATTTCCTTTCCCCATCTCGCTTCACGAGATATTTCCCAAGCGTCAGGTCGACATTATTAGGTTCTTTAGTGGCCTGTATTGCTTGTGGTACACACGAGTTAACGTTTATATTTCATTTTTTGGTAATTTTTCCTCCATGCTTTTGCTATTGGGTTACCTTGGTTTTGGAGTGAGTGATGACGATGCGGTTCGAGTTTTTCGGATGTTTGTAGTTTCGGATGTTTGTAGTAGGGTGGATTGTGTCCTATGTGATGCAGTCGTTTTTGCTGTGTTTAGCAGTTTTTTAGGCTTCTGTCCGGTTTAGACAGAACGTCTATTTTTTTGGCGGTGTCCTATGTGGTGCCCCTGTTATTTTTAAGCCGATTTATAAGGGTTGTTTCCCTTGGCTTATCTTCTCGAAAGAGGATTTTTCGATAGCGTTTCGCTTTGTGTGGTGGCATCATCGATCTCACTCTCTGATTCCTTGGTTTCCTGCATCTTTTCATGTTCCATACTTTAAACTTTGTTATGGTTTTTAGGGCTTTTTTGTCCTGGGTTTTACCCGAATTTTTCGTCGTAGTATTTTCACTTCTGCGATGTTTCATACAGGAGTAAGTTTTTGTGACTTATCTCCGGTGTTCCGCTGTGTGTTAGTTCACACGGTGTTTTAGTGTGCAGTCGTTCCTGGACTGTTCACTTTTCCTCGACCAGCAGGGTGTAGGGTTTTCTGCTTCGGCGCTCTTCTTCACAGTCGCTTACATTCGCGGTGATTACTACGGGGGCCCGCGCTGAGTGTCTGTGATTGACAGCGTCCTCACCTTTTGTTAATTTCTCATTTCACTGCAATAGCTTCTTTCAAACAGCCCTGCGTTGACTGACTGACTGACGGACATCGGACTTATCCCTTCCAAATCCCTCTTCATTATACTATCTTCCTTTATTATACTCTTTTAATACCCAAGTATCCCTTTTTCCGATTTCTTTTCTTCTCTACCTTATTGGCTAATTCCAAATCCCATTTTTTAAGTTCCATGCCAATTTCCGGCTGCTGCCACAGCCGTTGGCTAAATCTCAGCAACTTTTCAGTACGCTGACTTGGTCCATGTGTGTATTCTGCCAGTACACATTTAAGGTAACCTTCTGATTAGTTCGTTTTCCGTTGGCTATGGTACGGAGCTAAGCGTCTAACTTATCCACCGACGCGCCTTTTTCATCTAGCGCGACGGATCGGTTTAGCACTTTGCTCACGACTATTCCCTCCGTAAAACTTTCTATTCCTTCTTCTTTTCTTAACTTTACTCTTTTATTTCCCATCTATTTCCCTATTTTCCTTTCGCCTTCTTTTGACTGACGATGACCTTTCAATTGCTTTAGCATAATCATACCTCAGGTATTTCTCTTGGCCGTGGGGAGTGAAACAAATCTTTAGCTCCTGCTATTTGTTTCGCCATTTATTTATTCTTTTCCGGGCCAGCCTGTACATTCCCACTTGAATTATTTTCGCTGTATTTCGAATAATATCAAGTTTTGTCCGCGCGAA
Source organism: Agriotes lineatus (assembly GCA_940337035.1). Classification (NCBI taxonomy): domain Eukaryota; kingdom Metazoa; phylum Arthropoda; class Insecta; order Coleoptera; family Elateridae; genus Agriotes; species Agriotes lineatus. Next base: position 69,319 of record CALNHX010006515.1, on the reverse strand, counting down.
GGCGCTAGATTTGGTTTTCCCGAATTCACTTGTTATCGCTTTACGCCAGCGAACAGCGATTCGATTATTTTGGGCCATTTGATTTTCGCTTTCTGTCGAAGTAACTTGCTTCTTCGAAAGTATTCCCACGTGCTACAGCACTAATTAATAATTAATTTCGTTAGTGAGCTGATAACTAAATCAGGTATGTTTACGCTAATTGCTTGTTATCCATTTTAGTAATTTCTCTTTCTTATCAGCTTTTAGTTACCGCTTTTAGTTACCACTTTCGAGTAACTCTTTTAAACGCCGTTTTTGAGCGACTGGTTATGCTATTTGGCATCATAATTGGTAATCTTGGACCCCTCACAACTCCTCTGGAATGCCATTTTGGGGGCTTGCCGTCTGTAACAACGAGTGCCTGTCCTTTTATCAACTTTGGCCACGAGGTCTGCGCTGTTGGTGATTGTTACATTAAGATAATCCTGGACCAATTCAACGCATGCCACCGGCGTTTCTTTCAATCCAGGTTAGTCTTATTTCAACGCCCACGAATTATTGGCTGAATCGATTTTTTTCACAACGCTTCAAGTTTATAATTTACTAATTTAAAACTACGCCTTATAAATCTAAAACGAAATGTACTAACCATTCATAAATCTGTGTCTCATAAATCTAAAACATAATGTATCAATTGTTCCCTAATTTACAATTTACAAATTTATAATTTTACTAATTGAATACATATTAAGAATTTTGTAAAAAAAGTGCTTCACGCTATTTTATTATCATTACCGAGATAACGGATAATACACACAGACAGTGATAAGCTTATCCCTTCAGTGAATTGCATTCAAATTCAATCTAAGAGCCTAAAGGAGGTTCACATATTTCCGCTGTGCGTGTTGCATTTTCAGCACGTATAATTTATTGTATTCAGGTTATTTAATATTGTGATAAACAATTTTCCGACGCATTATTGATGTTGCCACCAAACATGATCTGCTGATTAATAAACTTAATTGTTTGTTATTTTTTTATTTATTTCTTGAAATCTGTGATTTCTGGCGCCCTGTGTTTTTTTTACTATTATTAAAAGAGCTTGCAGCAGCTCAGCTGATGATAGAAATCTGCGACCCAAGGCCATCGACTTTGACGCTAGCTAGGCCATTGCGGTAAGTAAGAAACATTTCAGAGCTACCGTGGTGTATAAATGATAAAGGGGTTGATCTGCGATTATACTACCATTGGTTATTATTAGTAATCAATCGCAGGTTGGCTTTTTTATTGTTTCAAATACAGGACAAGACAGAACAAGGCAGGACAATTTATGATAAAACAGGACAAGACAGGACAAACGAGGACAAGACAGAACCAGAAAGGACAAGACAGGACAAGACAGGACAAAACAGGGCAAGACAGGACAAGACAGGGCAAAACAGTACAAGACAGGACAAGACAGAACAAGAAAGGACAAGACCGGACTAGACAAGACAAAACAGGACAAGACAGGACAAAACAGTACAAGACAGAACAAAAAAGGACAAGACCGGACAAGACAAGACAAAGCAGGACAAGACAGGACAAAACAGTACAAGACAGGACAAGACAGTACCAGACAGGACAAGCCAGTACAAGACAGGACAAAACAGAACAAGACAGGACAAGACAAGACAAAACAGGACAAGACAGGACAAAACACTACAAGACAGGACAAGACAGGACAAGACAGTCAAATACAGGACAAAACAGGACAAAACAGGACAAGACAGGACAAGACAGGAGGAGACAGGACAAGACAGTACAGAGAAGGACAAGACAGGACAAGGCAGGACAAAACAGGACAAAACAGGACAAGACAGGACAAGACAGGACAAGACAGGAAAAAACAGGACAAAACAAGAAAAGACAGGACAAGACAGGACAATACAGGACAAGACAGGACAAGTCAGGACAAAACAGGACAAGACAGAACAGGAGAGGACAAGACAGGACAAGACAGGACAGGAGAGGACAAGACAGGATAAGACACGACAAGACAGGTCAAGACTGGACAACACAGATCAAGACAGGACAAGACAGGACAAAACAGGACAAGACAATACAAGGCAGGACAAGACAGGACAAGACAGAACGAGACAGGACAAGACTGGACAAAACAGGACAGTACATAACAAAACAGGTCAACACAGGGACAAGACAGGACAAGACAGGACATGACAGGACAAGACTGGATAACACAGGACAACACAGGACAAGACATGACAAAACAGGTCAAGACAGGACAATACAGGACAAGAACTGACAAAAGAGGACAAGACAGGACAAGACTAGACAACACAGGACAACACAGGACAAGACATGGCAAAACAGGACAAAACAGGACAAGACAGGACAAGACAGAACAAGAAATGACAAAACAGGACAAGACAGGACAATACAGGACAAGACAGGACAAGACAGGACAAGACATGTCAAGACAGGGCAAGAAAGGACAAGACAGGAAAAAACAGGACAAGACAGGACAAGACAGGACAAGACAGGAAAAGAAAGGACAAGACAGGACAAGACATGTCAAGACAGGACAAGAAACGACAAGACAGGACAAAACAGGACAATACAGGACAAGACAGAAAAAGACAGAACAAGACAGGACAAGACAAATGAAGATAGGACAAGTCTGCACAAAACAGGACAAGAGAGGACAAGATAAGGCAAGAGAGGACAAGACAGGACAAGGCAGGACCAGACAGGACAAAACAGGACAATACAGGACAAGACAGAAAAAGACAGAACAAGACAGGACAAGACAAGACAAAACAGGACAAGACAGGACAAAACAGTACAAGACAGGACAAGACAGTACCAGACAGGACAAGCCAGTACAAGACAGGACAAAACAGAACAAGACAGGACAAGACAAGACAAAACACTACAAGACAGGACAAGACAGGACAACACAGTCAAATACAGGACAAAACAGGACAAAACAGGACAAGACAGGACAAGACAGGACAAGACAGGAGGAGACAGGACAAGACAGTACAGAGAAGGACAAGACAGGACAAGGCAGGACAAAACAGGACAAAACAGGACAAGACAGGACAAGACAGGAAAAAACAGGACAAAACAAGAAAAGACAGGACAAGACGGGACAATACAGGACAAGACAGGACAAGTCAGGACAAAACAGGACAAGACAGAACAGGAGAGGACAAGACAGGACAAGACAGGACAGGAGAGGACAAGACAGGATAAGACACGACAAGACAGGTCAAGACTGGACAACACAGATCAAGACAGGACAAGACAGGACAAAACAGGACAAGACAGTACAAGGCAGGACAAGACAGGACAAGACAGAACGAGACAGGACAAGACTGGACAAAACAGGACAGTACATAACAAAACAGGTCAACACAGGGACAAGACAGGACAAGACAGGACATGACAGGACAAGACTGGATAACACAGGACAACACAGGACAAGACATGACAAAACAGGTCAAGACAGGACAATACAGGACAAGAACTGACAAAAGAGGACAAGACAGGACAAGACTAAACAACACAGGACAACACAGGACAAGACATGGCAAAACAGGACAAAACAGGACAAGACAGGACAAGACAGAACAAGAAATGACAAAACAGGACAAGACAGGACAATACAGGACAAGACAGGACAAGACATGTCAAGACAGGGCAAGAAAGGACAAGACAGGAAAAAACAGGACAAGACAGGACAAGACAGGACAAGACAGGAAAAGAAAGGACAAGACAGGACAAGACATGTCAAGACAGGACAAGAAACGACAAGACAGGACAAAACAGGACAATACAGGACAAGACAGAAAAAGACAGAACAAGACAGGACAAGACAAATGAAGATAGGACAAGTCTGCACAAAACAGGACAAGAGAGGACAAGATAGGACAAGACAGGACAAAACAGAACAAAAAAAACAAGACAGGACAAGACAGGACAAGGCAGGACAAGACAGGAGAAGATAGGACAAATCAGCACAAAACAGGACAAGAAAGGACAAGATAAGACAAGACAGGATAAGACAGGACAAGGCAGGACCAGACAGGACAAGACAGAACAAGACAGGACAAAACAGGACAAGACAGGACAAGACAGGCCAAGAGAGGACAAAACAGAACAAGACAGGACAAGGTAGGACAAGACAGGACAAGACAGGACAGAACAGGACAAGACAAGACAAGGCAGGACAAGACAGGACAAGACAGAACAAGACAGGACAAGACAGGACAAGACAGGACAAGACAGAACAAGACAGGACAAGACAGGACAAGACAGGACAAGACAGGCCAAGACAGAACAAGAGAGGACAAGACAGGACAAGACAGAACAAAACAGAACAACACAGGACAAAACAGGACAAGACAGGACAAGACAGGCCAAGACAGGACTAGACAGGACAAGGAAGGACAAGACTGGACAAACCTGGACAAGACTGGACAACACAGGACAAGACAGGACAAGACAGGACAAAACAGGACAAGATAGGACAAGTCAGTGCAAGACAGGAAAAGACAGGACAAAACCAGACAAGACCTGACAACAAAACACAAAACAGAGCAAGACAGAACAAGATAGGACAAGACAGGACAAAACAGTACAAAAAAGGACAAGACAGGACAAGACAGGACAAGACAGGATAAGACAGGACAAGACAGGACAAGACAGAAAACAACAGGACAAAACAGGACAAGACAGGACAAGACAGGACAAGACAGGACAATACAGGACAAGACAGGACAAGACAGGATAAAACAGGACAAGACAGGACAAAAGAGGACAAGACAGAACAAGAAAGGACAAGACAGGACAAGACAGGACAAAACAGGACAAGACAGGACAAGACAGGACAAAACAGTACAAGACAGGACAAGACAGTACAAGACAGGACAAGACAATACAAGACAAGACAAAACAGGACAAGACAGGACAAGACAGGACAAGAGAGGACAAAACAGGACAAGACAGGACAAGACAGGACAAGACAGGACAAAACAGGAAAAAACAGGACAAAACAGGACAAGACAGGACAAGACAGGAAAATGCAGGACAAGACAGGACAAGACAGGACAAGTCAGGACAAAACAGGACAAGACAGGACAGGAGAGGACAAGACAGGACAAGACAGGACAAGACAGGACAAGACAGGATAAGACACGGCAAGGCAGGTCAAGACTGGACAACACAGATCAAGACAGGACAAGACAGGACAAAACAGGACAAGACAGTACAAGTCAGGACAAGACAGGACAAGACAGAACGAGACAGGACAAGACTGGACAAAGCAGGACAAGACAGGATAAAACAGGTCAAGACAGGGACAAGACAGGACAAGACAGGACAAGACTGGAAAACACAGGATAACACAGGACAAGACATGACAAAACAGGTCAAGACAGGACAAGACAGGACAAGAAATGACAAAAGAGGACAAGACAGGACAAAACTAGACAACACAGGACAACACAGGACAAGACATGACAAAACAGGACAAAACAGAACAAGACAGGACAAGACAGGACAAGAAATGACAAAACAGGACAAGACAGGACAAGACAGGACAAGACAGGACAAGACAGGACAAGACAGGACAAGACCGGACAAGACATGTCAAGACAGGACAAGAAAGGACAAAACAGGACAAGACAGGACAAGACAGGACAAGACAGGACAAGACAGGAAAAGAAAGGACAAGACAGGACAAGACATGTCAAGACAGGAAAAAAAAGGACAAGACAGGACAAAACAGGACAATACAGGACAAGACTTGATAACACAGGACAAGACAGGACAAGACAGGAGAAGATAGGACAAGTCAGCACAAAACAGGACAAGAGAGGACAAGATAAGGCAAGAGAGGACAAGACAGGACAAGGCAGGACCAGACAGGACAAGACGGAACAAGACAGTACAAAACTGGACAAGACAGGACAAGACAGGCCAAGAGAGGACGAAACAGAACAAGACAGGACAAGGCAGGACTAGACAGGACAAGACAGGACAAAACAGGACAAGACAAGACAAGGCAGGACAAGACAGGACAAGACAGAACAAGACAGGACAAGACAGGACAAGACAGGACAAGACAGAACAAGACAGGACAAGACAGGACAAAACAGGACAAGACAGGCCAAGACAGGACAAGAGAGGACAAGACAGGACAAGACAGAACAAGATAGAACAAGACAGGACAAACCAGGACAAAACAGGACAAGACAGGCGAAGATAGGACAAGACAGGACAAGGCAGGACAAGACTGGTCAAGACTGGACAAGACTGGACAACACAGGAGAAGACAGGACAAAGGAGGACAACACAGGACAAGACAAGACAAGGCAGGTCAAAAAAGGACAAGCTAGGACAAGACAGGACAAAACAGGACAAGACAAGACAAAACAGGACAAGACAAGACAAGGCAGGCCAAGGCAGGAGAAGACAGGACAAAACAGGACAAGACCGGACAACAAAACACAAGACAGAACAAGACAGAACAAGATAGGACAAGACAGGACAAGACAGGACAAGATAGTCAAATACAGGACAAAACAGTACAAAAAAGGACAAGACAGGACAAGGCAGGAGGAGACAGGACAAGACAATACAAAAAGGACAAGACAGGACAAGACAGGACAAGGCAGGACAAGACAGGACAAGACAGGACAAGACAGGACAAGACAGGACAAGACAGAAAAAAACAGGACAAAACAGGACAAGACAGGACAAGACAGGACAATACAGGACAAGACCGGACAATTCAGGATAAAACCGGACAAGACATAACAAAAGAGGACAAGACAGAACAAGAAAAGACAAGACAGGACAAGACAGGACAAAACAGGACAAGACAGGACAAGACAGGACAAAACAGTACAAGACAGGACAAGACAGTACAAGACAGGACAAGACAGTACAAGACAGGACAAGACAGAACAAGACAGGACAAGACCAGAAAAACAGGACAAGACAGGACAAGACAGGACAAACCAGGACAAGACAGGACAAGACATGACAAGACAGTCAAATACAGGACAAAACAGGACAAAACAGGACAAGACAAGACAAGGCAGGACAAGACAGGACAATACAGAACAACACAGGACAATACAGGACAAAACAGGACAAAACAGGACAAGACAGGACAAGACAGGAGGAGACAGGACAAGACAGTACAGAGAAGGACAATACAGGACAAGGCAGGACAAGACAGGACAAGACAGGACAAGACAGGACAAGACAGGACAAGACAGAACAAGACAGAACAAGACAGGACAAAACATGACAAGACAGGACAAGACAGGCCAAGACAGGACAAGACAGAACAAGACAGAACAAGACAGGACAAAACATGACAAGACAGGACAAGACAGGCCAAGACAGGACAAGACAGAACAAGACAGAACAAGACAGGACAAAACATGACAAGACAGGACAAGACAGGCCAAGACAGGACAAGACAGGACAAGGCAGGACAAGACTGGACAAGACAGGACAAGACAAGACAAGACAGGACAATACAGGACAAGACAGGACAAGACAGGACAAGACAGGACAAGACAGAACAAGACAGGACAAGACAGGACAAGACAGGACAAGACAGGCCAAGACAGGACAAGAGAGGACAAGACAGGACAAGACAGAACAAAACAGAACAACACAGGTCAAAACAGGACAAGACAGGACAAGACAGGCCAAGACAGGACTAGACAGGACAAGGAAGGACAAGACTGGACAAGACAGGACAAGTCAGGATAAAACAGGACAAGACAGGACAAAAGAGGACAAGACAGAACAAGAAAGGACAAGACAGGACAAGACAGGACAAAACAGGACAAGACAGGACAAGACAGGACAAAAAAGTACAAGACAGGACAAGACAGTACAAGACAGAACAAGACAGTACAAGACAGGACAAGACAGAACAAGACAGGACAAAACAAGACAAAACAGGACAAGACAGGCAAGACAGGACAAAACAGGACAAGACAGGACAAGACAGGACAAGACAGTCAAATACATTACAAAACAGGACAAAACAGGACAAGAAAAGACAAAGCAGGACAAGACAGGACAAGACAGAACAAGACAGGACAATACAGAACAAAACAGGACAAAACAGGACAAGACAGGACAAGACAGGAGGAGACAGGACAAGACAGTACAGAGAAGGACAAGACAGGACAAGACAGGACAAAACAGGACAAGACAGGACAAGACAGGACAAGACAGGACAAGACAGGACAAGACAGGACAAGACAGGACAAGACAGGAAAAAACAAGACAAAACAGGACAAGACAGGACAAAACAGGACAATACAGGACAAGACAGTACAAGACAGGACAAGTCAGGACAAAACAGGAGAAGACAGGACAGGAGAGGACAAGTCAGGACAAGACAGGACAAGACTGGACAAGACAGGACAAGACAGGATAAGACACGACAAGACAGGTCAAGACTGGACAACACAGATCAAGACAGGACAAGACAGGACAAAACAGGACAAAACAGTACAATTCAGGACAAGACAGGACAAGACAGAACGAGACAGGACAAGACTGGACAAGTCAGGAAAAGACAGGACAAGACTGGATAACACAGGACAACACAGGATAAGACATGAAAAAACAGGTCAAGACAGGACAAGACAGGACAAGAAATGACAAAAGAGGACAAGACAGGACAAGACTAGACAACACAAAACAATACAGAACAAGACATGACAAAACAGGACAAAACAGGACAAGACAGGACAAGACAGGACAAGAAATGATAAAACAGGACAAGACAGGACAAGACAGGACAAAACAGGACAAGACAAGACAAGACAGGACAAGAAAGGACAAGACAGGACAAAACAGGGCAAGACAGGACAAGACAGGACAAGACAGGACAAGACAGGACAAGACAGGAAAGGAAAGGACGAGACGGGACAAGACATGTCAAAACAGGACAAGAAAGGACAAGACAGGACAATACAGGACAATACAGGACAAGACAGGAAAAGACAGGACAAGACAAGATAAGACAGGACAAGACAGGAGAAGTTAGGACAAGTCAGCACAAAACAGGACAAGAAAGGACAAGACAAGACAGGCTAAGACAGGACAAGGCAGGACCAGACAGGACAAGACAGAACAAGATAGAACAAAACAGGACAAGACAGGACAAGACAGGCCAAGAGAGGACAAAACAGAACAAGACAGGACAAGGTAGGACAAGACGGGACAAGACAGGGCAGAACAGGACAAGACAAGACAAGGCAGGACAAGACAGGACAAGACAGAACAAGACAGGACAAGACAGGACAAGACAGAACAAGACAGGACAAGACAGGACAAGACAGGACAAGACAGGCCAAGACAGGACAAGAGAGGACAAGACAGGACAAGACAGAACAAAACAGAACAACACAGGTCAAAACAGGACAAGACAGGACAAGACAGGCCAAGACAGGACTAGACAGGACAAGGAAGGACAAGACTGGACAAACCTGGACAAGACTGGACAACACAGGACAAGACAGGACAAGTCAGGGCAAGACAGGAAAAGACAGGACAAAACCAGACAAGACCTGACAACAAAACACAAAACAGAACAAGACAGAACAAGATAGGACAAGACAAGACAGGACAAAAAAGGACAAGACAGGACAAGACAGGACAAGGCAAGACAAGACAGGACAAGACAGAACAAGACAGGACAAGACAGAAAAAAACAGGACAAAACAGGACAAGACAGGACAAAGGAGGACAAGACAGGACAAGACAAGACAAGGCAGGTCAAAAGAGGACAAGCTAGGACAAGACAGGACAAAACAGGACAAAACAGGACAAAACAGGACAAAACAGGACAAAACAGGACAAGACAGGACAAGTCAGGGCAAGACAGGAAAGGACAGGACAAAACCAAACAAGACCTGACAACAAAACACAAAACGGAACAAGACAGAACAAGATAGGACAAGACAGGACAAGACAGGACAAAAAAGGACAAGACAGGACAAGACAGGACAAGGCAGGACAAGACAGGATAAGACAGGACAAGACAGGACAAGACAGAAAAAACAGGACAAAACAGAACAAGACAGGACAAGACAGGACAATACAGGACAAGACAGGACAAGTCAGGATAAAACAGGACAAGGCAGGACAAAAGAGGACAAGACAGAACAAGAAAGGACAAGACAGGACAAGACAGGACAAAACAGGACAAGACAGGACAAGACAGGATAAAACAGTACAGGACAGGACAAGACAGTACAAGACAGGACAAGACAGTACAAGACAAGACAAAACAGGACAAGACAGGACAAGAAAGGACAAGACAGGACAAAACAGGACGAGACAGGACAAGACAGGACGAAACAGGACAAAACAGGAAAAAATAGGACAAAACAGGACAAGACAGGACAAGACAGGACAAATACAGGACAAGACAGGACAAGACGGGACAAGTCAGGACAAAACAGGACAAGACAGGACAGGAGAGGACAAGACAGGACAAGACAGGACAAGACAGGACAAGACAGGACAAGACAGGACAAGACAGGATAAGACACGGCAAGGCAGGTCAAGACTGGACAACACAGATCAAGACAGGACAAGACAGGACAAAACAGGACAAGACAGTACAAGTCAGGACAAGACAGGACAAGACAGAACGAGACAGGACAAGACTGGACAAAGCAGGACAAGACAGGATAAAACAAGTCAAGACAGGCACAAGACAGGACAAGACAGGACAAGACAGGACAAAACAGGACAAGACAGGACAAGACAGGACAAAACAGTACAAAACAGGACAAGACAGTACAAGACAGGACAAGACAGTACAAGACAGGACAAGACAGAACAAGGCAGGACAAAACAAGACAAAACAGGACAAGACAGGCAAGACAGGACAAAACAGGACAAGACAGGACAAGACAGGACAAGACAGTCAAATACATTACAAAACAGGACAAAAGAGGACAGAAAAGACAAAGCAGGACAAGACAGGACAAGACAGAACAAGACAGGACAATACAGAACAAAACAGGACAAAACAGGACAAGACAGGACAAGACAGGAGGAGACAGGACAAGACAGTACAGAGAAGGACAAGACAGGACAAGGCAGGACAAGACACGACAAGACAGGACAAGACAGGACAAGACAGGACAAGACAGGAAAAAACAAGACAAAACAGGACAAGACAGGACAAAACAGGACAATACAGGACAAGACAGGACAAGACAGGACAAGTCAGGACAAAACAGGACAAGACAGGACAGGAGAGGACAAGTCAGGACAAAACAGGACAAGACAGGACAAGACAGGACAAGACAGGATAAGACACGACAAGACAGGTCAAGACTGGACAACACAGATCAAGACAGGACAAGACAGGACAAAACAGGACAAGACAGTACAAGGCAGGACAAGACAGGACAAGACAGAACGAGACAGGACAAGACTGGACAAAGCAGGACAAGACAGGATAAGACACGACAAGACAGGTCAAGACTGGACAAGACAGAACAAGACAGAACAAGACAGGACTAGACAGGTCCAGACAGGACAAGACAGGACAAGACAGGAGAAGACAGGACAAGACAGGTTTGTTTATACTTCGCGTTCTGCAAATATATACAGAAATTAACGAGATTTAGCAGATACCTGTGGCTTCTTGAGTGCGTGGAGGGTGGTGCGGCTTGTGGTGGTGCTTTGGGAAAACAGGGCTCTGTCCCCGGAGTGATTGCGCCGTGTAATTCCCCAGGTAAAATTTGCTAGTTGTGGAGGTAAAAATGGATTTGACAGCTTGGCGTTCGCTCGCGGTGAATTTATCGGGGCCCGGAATCAAAAGGCGCGCTTAGACTTCGGGCTTCAGAATATCGTCTTTAAACATCCAGGGCAGACCCTCCAGATAAATTTAATAAATGTGGCTGTATTTTTCGAGCCGCATTCATGCGCAACGTGTAATATGAGACCTATAAGTACAGCTATTAATAGATTTTAAATATTCTTGCTGCGTACAGTGGTGGGGCTTTGAATTTACAGGAAATGCGTTAGGACACTGGGATATACCACAAAAATCTAACGTACAGGTTAAGATTCAGGTGGAGACTCTAGGAGACGGGCAGAAACCGCTACAATCTAAGGTCGGAGAAGATTTGAGGGCAGAAAATGTCCAGGGAATCGATCGACTCAAGTCGTACTGCTGGTTGGGACCGGTGGACTCAAGTGACTTAAAATGGTTGCGGAGTCTTCTTATATACTCTTCTGGTGGCTTTATCAGTACAGAGACTCTGGGTAACATTAAGTGGGAGGCTGCGCCGGAGTTGTTTCTTCGTGTCTTCGCGCCTAGAGGTACGTGATTTGCTATCACCAGTTTGAGCGCCGAATAGATATAACGCTCGATTACGCGATGTACAAATTAAATAATTTAATTAATAGTTAAAATCAGGTTTAAACATTTAGATTTTTGTAATATCCGTATTTGAAATCTAATAACTAGTAGATCATGGAAAATGTAATCCTTTAACTTAAATAATTCTGTAACTGATTAAAAAAGACAACAATTTAACGCAAACGATACATATCAACAACTTAATAAAAACATATGACACCAAAACTAACAAACTTAAACTAATCATAATAAATGTGATCAAACTGAGAAAATCGTCAAAAAACTTAACAAAGAAAACACTAAAAATAACAAGCACAAAAGCGAAACAAAAAGGTACTATTATTAATGCAGTAAGTGTTCGAAAACGTTGCATTTTGTGCAATGCATAGATGATCTAAATGTTTAAACCTGATTTTACTTGATTTCGGGACACAATAGGCCCATGAGACAAGAGTATCTTTATGTTGTCAAAAACTTCAGGCTACTACATTTTGTATTCAAAATTGATAAAAACTCCCACACAAAAAAGTTGGTCCAATATTTTTCTCCTGGTATATTATTACATATTTTAATTCTGCTTAAAATTTTAGAGGCAATTTGTCTTTTCAGCTAACTCTCTATTTTGTAAGGTTTCCGTTCTGTTCTAATAATAAAATAACTGTAAAAGAAAGTTGTGTGCTTGTATCACACTAAATTTTTAGACGTAATGGTTTTTACTAATTAAAAATTTTCTTAATGTTTCTTTACAAAAATGCAAGCTCACTCATTATTTTACTTTTTAATAAGCCCAGTGTAACTACTGAATTTTTACTGTACATTTTGTATATGATTCTTTTAAGTACTTCCGTATCATAATCTTCAAATTTGGGGGATATCGTCTTTTCAGTTCTGTTATCAGATATATTAGCGCTTTGTGCAAGTATTCTAATTTATGGGACTGTTGAATATGAGTAGAGTACCTATAGGCGTTCTGGACCAAAATGTGTCACTGCCCAGGTTTTCTGCGCAGGTGTCTGCGCAGGTCTGCGCGCGCAGGTTTGTCAAGGTCGTTGGTCTAGCCGGGGGTCACGGGTCTAGCCGGGGTCAAGGTCACGGGCCTCACCTAGGTCACGTGCCACTTCCGGGAATTTTTTGGGTTAAAAGTGTAGTTTTTGAAATTTTCCCACGCTCGAGCGTCTGGGATGCAGACATGTCTATTCTTGCAGGATGTTGTTATCAGTAAATCAGAAGCTATTGTTACGCTTATCAAAATTTTCTCAGGCTCGACCGGATGTGACTCATCGTCTGACAGACATGTCTATTCTTGCAGGATGTTGTTGAACAATGGCATCCATTGTTTTAAAATCAGCACGAAATTCGAGAACAATGAAGCCATTGTTGTCTGGAGATTAAAATGTGCAAAGCTGGTAAATAGAACAATGGCATCCATTGTTTTAAAATCAGCATGAAATTGGACAATGAAGCCATTGTTGTCTGGAGATTAAAATGTGTTGATCTGCAAAAATTCAAACAAAGAAACCCATTGTTTTAGAAAAATCAACACAGTTGGAAGTTTTTGCTAATACAGTTAATGAGTCTAGAGATTAAAATGTGCTGATCTGCAAAAATGATCTTGAAATAAATTTGTCAAGTACTGATGTCTGTTAGACAAACAAAAAAGAATTATCAGGTGTGGGGTTCGAACCCACGCTTCCCTTAGGGAACCAGAGCTTAAATCTGGCGCCTTAGACCACTCGGCCAACCTGGCATGTTCCTGTAATCGGGCACAATGGTGTAATAAAACAACAATGTAAATATACTTGTATTTATTTGTCTAAAACGTACATGTATAAAAATTATTACAAATACATATTATACATCAGCGAATTATTGTGCTACGGATGTCATCTCTGTTTGAACGATCTCCTCGAAGACAAGTTTCGTGCTGCTCCCACACTTGCCACCCGAGATGATATAGTAGCGACGTTCTCCTAATTGTTGCAAGTCAGCATCTGTATGGAGGTCAGCAAAAATTCCCCCAGACAACAAAGACCTCATTGTTTAATTATTTTTGCAATCGTGCAGATTTCTCAAACATGTCTGGACAAGTCTGCAGCTTCACATAGGTACGAAAGTCAGGTTGAGTTGCTTTCAACTACAGCACTTTCAACTACTTTTCAAGGGTATGAGTCCGAAGATATCCGAGTCATGTCGAATATGTCCGAATGTTTGTAGGATTGGAGCAGGTAGGTAACGAGTAATAAATCAAAACATTCCAAGATCGTAGAAACATCCTCGAATAGTCCGATTGGAAGCATCTTTTAGTAGATAGGTAATGTGGTCGATCCCACTGGAAGACTGTTTAAGCGGTAGACAGTATTTAACATAATACAAAAGTGTTGGGGTGTTAGAGACATTGTTTGTAAGCAAAGTAAATATTACGTGTTTTTTCCCGTACTTTATTAAATACACAGTCTCGAAATTGAGCCGATAGTTATTTATTTCGCTTGGATTTATGTACAGCATCCCTCACTTTAGCAGGAAGCAAGTTCCTAAAGAAATATTATTATGCTGTAGAGATTTACAGGTTACAGTTCGGAGTGTAAACTGAGTTAAAAATTTTGGATATTAGCAACAGTACCATTTAATGGCATATTGTTTTCTTTTACCAAATTTTAGATTGTTTTAATATAGGTTCGAAAGCACTGCTAACAGACAGACAGAAAACTTATAAACCGGGCCTTGTCAAATATCGAACAGCAATATATATTAGTAAAAAATACCCTTCAGTTAGCAGGTTTGATGTAGTTTTAGCCAATCTTATACACATTCCAGCAGTAAACTCTGGTAGGAAGCTAACACACACACATAAGTACGGTGGGTCTGAGACAGCTGAATTTTATAATACAAAACAGGAGCGATAAAAGAACCGTGTTTACCAATCAGCATTTTTCAGTTTATCCGATTCGGCAACTTCCGCATATCGCAAAACAGACACCTTCTTTGTTCCTGTGTTGGCATCTTGGCTTTAAGAATGTTATGGTTTATTTACATCTTGTGTTAGCGCCCTGGGTTTTAAGAACGTTATGTAAATGAATATTTTATAGAATTTGGAAAACTAAAGAATATATTAGCAGATAATACAACTTATTTTAAAAACGCGAGGTTTATAAATACAATACAGCAAACCATAAAAGTTGGTTTTTGTTGTATAAGCAAGCCAATCCAGTAGAGAGATATTTAAGAGGGGTGATAAAATACTTAAAGAAAATATTAGCAGATAATACATTTGAAAAATCTGCACGACTAATACTCAAGATTATTACAATTACATGCTAAAGACTGCTGACAAAAGGTAAGATATCAAAATTTTAAAATAAAGCCCTGAAAATAAGAACTAAATAAAACCAAATAAAAGCTATTAGGCCACAACAATACTCTAATTAATAAGGATGCTATACACGATATCCAACGGCGAGGGACAGTTCATTTTTATCGCATAAAAAACTTATTGCTTAGAAATCAGGTCCAGATACCTGTTTAACGGAAAAAATGTTCTTGAATTTTCTTTAAGTCGTTAGGTTGATTGTGCCAAGTTTCCACGAAAAAACTAAAGCTCCTACAGGCCAGATTCTTGAATCAAGTAAATAATACAGCAAGGCATAAAACTTGGTTTTTGCAATATAAGACATCCGCAAGCCAATCCTAAACTGGTAGTTTTAAATAGCAGAATTTTATAATACAAAACGGAGCGATGAAATAGTCGTCTGTTAATCATATTTTTGTAACCACCCAGCATCTTTCAGTTTTTATAAGTTATCCTATCATCTCCTTGGTTGCAGGTGTTAATAGAGACTATATTTGCGTGTCGCCAGATGTCAGACCTGTCAAGACTTGTGGATGTGAGCGTCTGGGAATGTGCAAGGTTGCTAAAAATGAACCGGATGTCTGGGGTTTCTGAGCAGGTCTGCGTGGGGGTCTGCGCGGAGGTCTGCGCGATGGTTTGGCGGGAAATTCAAATTCTGCGTAGGTTTTGGCGGTAAATTCAAATTCTGCGCATTATTTTGACGGTGAATTTTAAATTATGATCAGGTTTTTGGCGGGAAAATCTGGGAGTGTACAAGGTTGCTAAAATGTATGGGGTCTTTGTCTGAGAAATTTACACCAGATGTAGTTAATGACCTCCATTATTAGTGTCTATAAATTTGGTAGACAGACAGACAGGCAGACCGACAGACAGACAGACAGCCAGACAGACAGACATACAGACAGACAGACAGATAGACAGATAGACAAACAGACAGACAGACAGACAGACAGATAGACAGACAGACAGACAGACGGGCAGCTAGACAGCTGTTCCTGTAACGGTTTTATGGGCACGACGGTGTAATAATAAAACGACAATTGTAAATATAATTGTATTTTATTTGTCTAATGTACATGTATAAAATTATTACAAATATATTATACACTAGTCAATTATTGTGGTAGAGGTGTTGTTGTCATCTCTGTCTGGAGGATCTCCTCGTGCTGTTTCCGAACTGGATTTATTCAATTATTCCTGCCTCTTTTAACTCTTCTATTATACTAACAATTTCATTTCTATGATTTGTATGGCCAGATGCTTGAGAGGCATACAGTAACTTTAATCGATCAACTAATTCGTTCGGATCATCCCAGTAAACATAATCCAACGGTTTATTGCTAACTTGTTTATACATTTGCTGCATACCTTTACCAGTAAGCTTTGTAGTCCTTAACGATATCGATGATGGCGAGGGTGATGATGACAGGTTAGATTTTATAAATTTCTTGTATTTCGCTTGGTTGAAACCTACCTTCTGATCATTTTTATCAAAATTTCTATGCGCTGCATTTGTTCTGTTTATGATATCATTATAATTTGCTCTATCTGTCGACGTTGGAGTTATTTGAGGATCGTTTTTAAATAGTAATTCGTACAAACCAGGCGTACCTTCATAGTGCACATTTTTAACAATTAAATCTGATCCCTTTATATCTAGCTCATCTCCACCAAAATAAAATTGGTTTTTATCAAAATCATATCTAATTCCATACCTCCCTAGATTTGGTCTTTCTATAAGATAATTGCTTACATATTTCCTAGGAAGTTCGTCATACTGTTCTAAGAAAGAACTTATAGCTTGCCGCTGAAATTTGTTTGCTGTAGTTGTATTAGGTTCATCTTCGGTGGATTCACACAATACTTCATCAGCCGGTTTTGGTGTAAATAATTCTAGTTTTGGAGGATTTGATATATTGATATATTCATCATCGTCATCATCCGCGTCATAATCGTATTTAGTTTTTCTTTTAAGATTATATTTATCATCATCATAATTGTATTTAACTTTCTCTTTCTTTTTCAATTTGAAAGGCTTAAATTGTGATGGAGGATTCTCTTTTGTATTGATTTCTTTTGCAACACTTTGTATTTGTTCGGTAACAGGTTTAAAAAATTTACCAAGGAGCTGTTGTTGCACCAACTTACCCTCCTTAAGAGCTCGAACTTTCTGTCTTATAATATTTTTAGTTTTAATAAGTTGCTTTGCTACTTTCGTTTTCATTATTGTCACAAGTATGTAAGCGGTAGACAGCCAGACAGGTAGACTGGTAGACTGGTAGACAGGTAGACAGGTAGACAGCTAGACAGGTAGACAGCTATACAGGTAAACAGCCAGTTAGAGATATCTGTCTAGCTGTCTGCCTGTCTGTCTGTCTGTCTGTCTGTCTGCTTGTCTGTCGGTCTGTCTACCAAATTTATAGACACTGATAATGGAGGTAATTAACTACATCTGGTGTAAATTTCTCAGACAAAGACCCCATACATTTTTTTTAGCAACCTTGTACACTCCCAGATTTTCCCGTCAAAAACACTGATTATAATTTGAATTTCCCGCCAAAACCTAGACAGAATTTGAATTTACCGCCAAAACCTACGCAGAATTTGAATTTCCCGCCAAACCTGCGCAGAATTTGAATTTCTCGTCAAAACTGTGCAAAAACCCCCGCGCATACCTCTGCAGAAACCTCCGCGCAGACTCCCGCGAAGACCTACGCGGCTTCATTGTTCTCGAATTTCGTGTCGACTTTAAAACAATGGATGCCATTGTTCAACAACATCCTGCAAGAATAGACATGTCTGCGTACTCAGACGATGACTCACATCCGGTCGAGCCTGAGAAAATTTTGATAGCTTCTGATTTACTGATAACATCCTGCAAGAATAGACATGTCTGCGTACTCAGACGCTCGAGCGTGGGAAAATTTCAAAAACTACACTTTTAACCCAAAAAATTCCCGGAAGTGGCCGAGGTCAATGACCCGACTAGGCCACGCCCACCGGCTAGGCCTGTGACCTTGACCTCGGCCAAAAAATTCCCGGAAGCGGCCGAGGTCAATGACCCCGACTAGGCCACGCCCACCGACTAGGCTTGTGACCTTGACCTCGGCTAGGCCCGTGACCTTGAAAAAAGTTCAAGGTCAAATGTGAGCCAGAACGCCTCTAGGTACTCTACTTTGATGGTAGGTAGGTACTTAATTGCTTTGTTGCCTGTTCATTTACCCTGCAGATGCTTATTGCTTTAGTTAGCGCTAATTTAGCTTCTTCTAGCAGTCTTGTTCTTAGGCTATTGCTGGATATACCACAGACGATCCTGTCACAGAGCAGGTTGTCTTCAAGAGCACCGTAATTGCAATTCTTTATTTTTCTGCGTAGTGCTGTTAAGAAGTCATCGAACGCTTCCTCTGGACCTTGTTGTGCTTTATTGAAAATGTAACTTTCATACGTGACATTTATTTGCGGTACAAAGTGTTTTTCAAATTTGTTTTGTATATTAGCCAGGTCTTTTACTTCGTTCTGTGCCCGTGTAAAAGTGTTGTAAATGACTGCTGCTTCGGGGCCAATTATTGTCATAAAAATTGCTACCTGGACATCTTTAGGTTTCTTTCCTAGACTAGTGGCTACTGCATACCAATCAAACTGTTGCTTCCAAACCTTCCAAGACGAGGCCATATCCAACTCGCTGCCTACTACCAAATTTTTAGGCGGTCTTAATGTTACTCCGTCATTCGTTTCATTTGGCATCCTAACGCTTCCTTTCCCTATTTTTACAAATTTACTTCTAAGGGTTGCGACACCATATCAATTATTATTCTAAAACTACTGTTTTACATGCCTACATAATACTATAAATACTATGTATTATGCTGATACTTTCGTTTCCTACTTTCTTATTTTCTTTCTTTTCCTACTTTCTTTTTTGTTCTCCATTATATTTTATCTTTATATCCCCCTCCATTACTCATGCACTCCCTTTATCAACCTCCCATCTTTTCTTGAATTTACCAAAAAGGTTCTTATTGAGTATTTCATTGCAGTGTGGTAATTTAGATACAATGATACAATGGAAGCTCTAAATTGAATAATTAAGTAAATGCTTCAACATTACACAAAATCTTCCATTTTTTCTAAAATTTAAATACATTCTTTTTGCTTATTGATAATAGTATGTTGATTTTTTTTTATTTGAAGATTCTCCTACTCAACTTAAATCCATTGGAGCAATGTAGTAGTGGCCATTGCGACATTGTCTATTTTTCTCATTTTGTGTTTTTCTATGGTGAGTGCATTGATAGACTTTCCAGTTACTTTTATAACTTCGTCAGTCCATCTGTTTGCTGAGCGGCTTCTCGATCTTGTTCCTTCCATTTTTCCTAATATTACTAGTCTTTCCATATTGTCTGTTTTCTTCCTCATGCTATGTTCAGAGTATATTAGTATTTTCAGTTGTATTTCACTTGATATCCAGTGTTCATAATATGACATAGTATTAAGTCCATGAGACATTTTAACATCTTCCCCCAAGAGAGAATTTCTGTGGCATCGATTTTCATCATTTTTCTCTGTCTGACCAGGATTCCCAGTCGTATATTAGGATAAAAAAAACCTGACATTATCGCATTCTAATTTTTATTTTATCTCTCCGTAGGCCTGTTATAGTCGTGTTAACTTTTTCAGCCTCTACTCATTTCACACCTCTTTTTTACTTCCCTCGGTTAAAAAACGAAGGAAGTATTGTAATCGGATAATGTCATTCCGAGATTTCTTCAGATCTTCACGTTTCAGGGTACCTAGATGACGAAAAACATGTTTTCACTATTCCAACTGTCTGTCTGTCTGTTAGCGCAACAGTTCAAAAATTATTTGTTGAAGGAAGACGATACTTTGCATGCAGATTATATGTCTACGTGACACGAAATCAAATATACAGTGATCGCTAAAAAGTCGGCATCAAAATTTTTCATGGTTGATGTTTCAAAAATATTTTTTACAGTAATAATTTGTGCTTGTCAAAAAACCTATTTAGCCCCTATCACATCTACCTAGTGATTTTTACTTAGTTAGAAAATTGGATTTTCCGAAATTGATAAATTCCAAAAAGTGCCATTTTCCGAAGTTAAATAAAATTTCAATAAAATTTTTAGCGTGTTACTTCTAGCTAACTGAACAATATCAAGGCCAGAAATCAACCTCTTTTCTGTAACTTTCGTAAACATTGACCTTTCCTTCTTCTTCTTCTTCTTCTTCTTTGTCTTTCCCTTTTTGCCATTACATCGTTGGGGCTTCTATCTATCTATCCATCTCCTAAAGTATCATCCCATTTTTTTCTAGGTCTTCCGCTCGGTCGCCTTCCTTCTATTCTTGCTTCATAAGCCTATTTCGGTATTCAATTATTTTCCATCCGTACTACGTGTCCTAGCCATTTGAGCTGTTTATTTTCAATCGTGTGTACCACAGGTTCCTGTTCAAGTTGTTCTCTGATGACCTGTTTTCTGATTCGGCCTCGTCTCGTTTTTCCCTGTACTTTACGTAGGTATTTCATCTCTGAAGCCGTTACTTTTGATTTATGTTTATCTATCATTGTCCAGCTTTCCGACCCATAGTTGAGTGTTGGTATGTATATTGTTTTATATAAGTGCATTTTCGTCTTTTTGCTTATTTCTCGCTTTCCAATGATCGTGTTGTTAATTGTGTAGAAAAGTTTACTCGTTTTGCTTATTCTATTTTGTATCTCTTTATCTATTTTCCCGTCATTTGATATTATTGTGCCTAAATATTCGTAACGTTCTACTTCCTCTAGTGGCTTGCCGTGTATTCTTATTTCTACTCCTTGTTGTTCTTGGATCCTTGATACTCTCATAATTTTACTTTTCTCCTCATTAATCTTTAGACCCTTGTTCTCCATCTGTTGTACCCACTCGTTTAATATTGTTTGTAATTCTCTTCTGCTATTGGCCACTAGTACTACGTCATATGCATATATCAAGCTCTGCAGGTAAATTGGTCTCAAGTTCCAGTTTCCTATTTTCGTCTTTCTTGTGTTTAGTTTACACTGCTTTACTATTGAACTTTCCAATTTTTAAAATATTTTTCAAAATTTCACATACTAAAACTTAATTTTCAAATTCATTTTTTTAGGTGAAAACTTGTAAGTAATATGTTCGCATAATTTAAAAATTTTTGTTGCAAGCGGCTTTTTAGGGAAATATTTTTCAATAATGATAAATGTCTATTTAAACGGCTTCTAAACACTCGAATCAACCTCTGATAATAAGTTACTTTGGCAAAAATCCTGTAAATGTTTTTACAGTAGTCTAAATGACGAGATTTTTCTTTATTCAGTTTACATTTTGAGATAACTCAAAACCTTGGCGATCGGAGGTTGTTGAAAAACATTACAATTGGGCCAAACAAAGATTGTTACGTGACTTCCGTTTTCTGTAAAATTTTACATTGTTTCAAAATAATTACGAAAAATGCATTTACTAGCCAAGATAGAGAAAAAATTTACCAAAACAAGTTGTTTAAAATATTATTTTTATCTAAATACAAAATTTTTAAAAAGAATGTTAAATCTTTAGAACATGTAAACTGAATAAGAAAAATCTCGTCATTTAGACTACTGTAGAAAAACATTTACAGGATTTTTGTCATAGTAACTTATTATCAGAGGTTGAGTAGAGTGTTTAGAAGCCGTTTAAATAGATATTTTTTATCATTAAAAAATATTTCTCCTAAAAAGCCCCTTGCACCAAACATTTTTAGATTATGCGAACATCTTACTTTTGGGTAAATAAAAAATCTAAATGAATAGTTAAGATTTTCTATTGGTTTTGTCCAATTATAAATCTTTAAAGTTTTCACCTTAAAAAATGAATTTTAAACTTATCTTGGTATATGAAATTTTGAAAAATATTTAAATATTAAAAATTCAATATTTGCACTTTTTGGATTTTGACAATTTCGAAACATATATTCACATTTTCTAACTAAGTAAAGATCATTCAGTATATCTGATAGGGTCTCAATAGGTTTTCAGACAAGCACAATTATTGCCGTAAAAAGTTTTCTGAAAAATTAAAAATTAAAAAGTTTCCCATTTGTTGCCGAGTTTTTGGCGAGCACTGTATACAGGGTGAGCAACGAGTACCTTAAAAATCAAATTTTGTCTATATTTGCTTAAACTCAAGAACTATTGACTAAATAAAAGTAATGTTTTAGCTCAGGTGTTTACCCTTGACGAAAATGGGAATATTTTGGACTCCACGGATGCAGGGTAAACACCCTGCATTGATCCTGTCGTCACCACGTCCTTCATACCGCAGTCGTAAGCCAATATAGTATGAGGTCTCGTGGCCAAGAGGTTAAGGTGTCTGGCTAGCAATCGGCAAGTTTGAATCCCACCGCCTGTAGTCCTTTTTTTATTTTCAAATTGAAGTCATGCTCATTACTAAGCATTTCCTTTTATTATTTCAGTATTATTAGCAACGTTAAAATATTTGTACTGATTGTGCCACCACTTACCAGGGACGACCTTATACAGATTTTTTAAACGTTGTTATTAGTGACCGTGGCTATTTTCTACCTATTTACGTATTGCATATGTGGTCTATTGTTGTTCAGTCGGTCAATTATCATAATTTTCATTATTCTCCATATATGTTAAATAGTTGCGCAGATATACACACATTGTCGGTGAAATTCTTCGGATTTTATTTCGTTTACTCTGTTATGTTGGTAAATATTTGGGATTCAGGTTTCTTTTGAGCTTGGGTTTTGGTAGTATGTGATAAGTGTTACGTTATCTATTGATAACGAATATTACTTGGCGTTTTAAGGGGTTAACCCACGTGGTGCTGGTATGTTGCGGAGTAAAGTTGTTAATAGTTTTATTTAACATTTCTGCACTTTCATGTATGTCTCGGTTTAATTGCCCATTGTGGTCTTCGATTGCTCACGTTTTAGGATTCAACTCTCTTGTTATAAAAATTATTTTCGGAAAGAGTTCTACAAGTTCGTTGTGTTTGCATGGTTTTCAACTTCTTCGCGTAAGCCTGAGCAGTAGTTGTTTTTGCCTATTTTGGAGGCTGGTTTTATTTTTATTAAGTCTTTGCCAGTTTCTTTATCAGGTTGTAACCTCATTTTAACTTTTTTTCTATAAGTTTGAGTGTGTTGTCGGATAAACAGTGTTTTTTTAAATTGGCTTATTGGCTGTACCGCCTCGCGCCTGTGTTGTTGAAGTTGTCTATTATTTATGTCATTGCATACTTCCTCCGGAAATAAGTTTCTGTGCCCTTAGATAGTTAATTTATTTTCAATTTCCAGAGGCTTTGTCATGAATAGAAAATTTTTCCTGATAAAAACAATTTATAAACTAAAATTGTAACGAAAAATATTCAAAAGCGAGGTAGCCTGTTAAGTGCCTACTTATATATCGTTTAAGGCTTTCGCGGTTACTCGAATTATTCTTGTTAAAGTGGAATTTCGGCGTAGACCGGTTATTCTTTGTAGATGAACGCCCACTCTATGATGCAATCTGCAATGTTTTGTGAAACGTTAGTCAATATGGGTGCATAAACAGCAACAAGGCCAAATCTGCCTGCATATCCTTGTTCTCAAGATACTCATACAACACGAGCCACCAAAGAGAATGACCATCGCGTGGATCCCTGCTCGAGTTCAAAAGGTGGAAGGCCAGAAAATACTGGGCGGTCATCTACAAAGAAATAGCGGTCTAAGCCGAAATTCCTTTTTAACAATAATAAGTGCCTCTTATTAGAGTGTGGTGGTAATTCGCATTGGCAGTGATCCACACGGTGGTAATCCACGTCTTGACAAATATTAAAGTAATACAAAAGCTGAAATAAAACCATTCGGTGGTATTATTTCATGCGGCACAGAGAGTCCTAAGAAAAGCCATATCGGTGGTGATTCACATCGGTGGTTTTGTATAAATAGTGTTCTCATTATATTTAATATTACATTTGTTTTGTTAAATTTACATATTATTACTCTTAGTTTAATTGTGGATAAAATGGTTTGCAACTTATTTCGTCTAAAGTTGAATAATCTGATCCAAAGAAGATTTCAAATTTTAATTTTAACTAAATCATGCACAAATAATGACATAAAATGAGTCGAAAGGAGTTCTGATAAGTTATCGTTCATGTTTGAAATTATTCACGTTGAACCCTCGTGAAGCTGTTTTCTCTCATTTATTTAAAAACGTATATAATTTATTGCTCGCTGTTTGTATTAGCTCGTTGTGAAAGTCCATTTCGCAACAAGATCTTAACTCCGCCGCATTCGATAACAATTAATACAATTACTTGTTGTATTTATACAATAGACTGAAAGTAAGTACAAAAAATGCAAGCCGCTAGCAGCGTTCCGGCGACGGACGTCCTAGACAGGAGTCAAAAAGGTCACTACAGCATTGAGACCTTATTAAAGATCGATGGAAAAACGCCACCAGTGGCTCCAGCAAAATAATAGAAACGGACTAATGGGCACAAGCTCTTATGCAGACTAGACCGGCATGATAATTCATTGCTCTCGCAAATGGAAAAACGCAATAACATGTTGATAATTGTCCGCGTACTGCGTATATGAACTGCATTCGGTGTTTGCAACTGCCGCCGAAGTGTTTACTCGCACCATAAACTTATTAAAATTCCTGGCTTATGTTGTGGGCGGCTATAGTCGGTGCATTAAGGCTTCTGGATGGCAATGAAATGCTTTTATGTACTGTTATGCATATTTCATTACATGTGATAACAAGTGCATTTTTGAGTCTCCCACGAGCTTGTCGCTAAACACTAACCAGTTGTGTGCCTGTCACAGATCTTCTCTTAATTTTTAACAATTGTTTGTATTACTAAAAGGAGAAATACAGAGATAAATTTGCAAATACGTATCTTGACAGATTAATTGGGAATTAGCAAACCTGTACACAACTCTCCGTAATTAATTTATGTACTTAGTACAGTTTATTTTATCAATAACTTTGTCGCATATTAATTCATAAAAAGTTGCAATGATGAAGGTCGCTTTTTGCAGTTTCAGCCTTTTTTACCCCTATTGGTAAAATATAAATCCACAAAGGCAAACCTTGCTCATTAAAATTGTGCAAAAGCGCTATTTATGCTAACTTATTCCGTTAGTAATTAATCTTTGCTGGCTACAAAGCCTAACCTTAAAATATAAATTTTCTCGAAAACATGGGAAGGAAACTTCAAAAAATAATTACAATTCCAAAAATGTTATTATATTTCCTACTTTTGTGAATACGATAGACTTTTTTAAATTTACACTTTACTGCATTTTAGAAAAAAATATCAAAATTAAGAAACATCTAGAAGGTACCTATCAATAAAGAGAAATGACAAGGTCACTCATGAAATCCCCTTAAAGACTTTCTGAAAATATTTGACGTTTATTTAATGTGTTAAAAACTAGTAATACAAAAGTAGTTCAGCAAGTTTATTTTAAACATTTCAGTATTTCAGCGGTATGACGTTTTTCAGTTATGATAATCAAGAAACTTATCCTCAGCGAACTTTTAACCTTCCAGTACTGGCGCCCTCTCGAGGAACATGTTTCACCTACTATATTTACTTTTCTGCGGATTTGCAAAATGGTTTACTTTGTTGCACATAGTAAACTACCATCTGAAAAGATTTTATCGCCTTATGGGAAGCTTTGTAGGAAAATAAATTGGGACTCATCAGTATATTTTCCTTTATTTTTAGACAAAAACACAAACATACATGTTTTCTAATTAATCTTTATGTTACTATCACTGATTACATTAAATAATGCATGTTGTAAACAATAGTAATGTCCATTAGAAGATCAGTAGGTTGCATTTTACAGCGCGAGGTTTTAATTTTTGAAGCACGACGCGAAGCGGAGTGCTTTAATAAAACCAAGCTTTGTAAAATTCTTTATCTTCATCGGTGGTGTT
Source organism: Agriotes lineatus (assembly GCA_940337035.1). Lineage (NCBI taxonomy): Eukaryota > Metazoa > Arthropoda > Insecta > Coleoptera > Elateridae > Agriotes > Agriotes lineatus. The sequence continues at coordinate 42,598 of CALNHX010006515.1, read as the reverse complement.
ATAGACTTTTAACCAAATTTATTTTAGTATCGCTACGAGCTTCATTGCTTCATTACCGCACTCTTTTTACATGAAAAAATACATTGAACCAGAATTTATTGATAAACGTAATAGTTATTTACTATACAAGTGGCATAACAGCATAATTAATATACATGTGTGTAAGTTACAAACGAGTGCGTAGAACGAGTTATGTAAGCACACAAGTATATTAATGATGCTGTTATTTCACTTGTATTCTACAAAATTTTATCTACAACTGCCCAAAATTGAGGAAAGTGGATTAAGAAAAATGTCAAATGTCATTTTCAAAAATATTTCAGTAGGCAAATGTCATTATGTCATTCATTTGACAATATTTCAGTTAAGTAATGAAGCCATTACACCACTCAGATAGGTAATGAAGCCATTACATAACTGAGTGGTGTAATGAGCTTCATTACCGAACGGAAATAGTGTCAAATGAGTGACGTAATGAGTTACTTATCCCGCTGGAGTAGATAAAATATTGAACAATACACATTTGCTTATGGCACATAACGAAACTCGTTTGATTACCGGAAAACTCTTGTTAAGATGCTCATAATCAAACTTGTATCGTTAATATCTACAACGCACCGAGTATTGTATTACATTTTTGGCTGACATATTTTTTTATGAAATTTTCAATTCGCGACTGCTTTCGAATATGAAACATGCTGCCTTGATCAGTAAATTTTGTAGTTCACGCTTTTCACGGCAAAAATCAGAGTTTCGTTATTTCACCAAAAGTCAACTGAACGAGGAATTATGTAACCAGTATTTCTGCACATGTCTTTTATTACTACAAGCAACTTTTTTCTATAACGGTCTATGAAAGCTAAACATTTTTTTAGCCATTTTACTCCACCGGGATGTGTAAAAACACTGACTATCTGTAAAATCATAGTTACGGTGGACGTTAACTGTGTATGAATGTGCTGCTTACATGTCAGGAGGCCAAACATATTTTTTACTTTTTTTCAGAAAAATTGGGTTTTTCCTTTTCAGAAATTGCATCCTTTTTACTTTCTGCTCGTGGTACCAAAACTCATAAGTTCTAGTTCCAACAACTTTCTGTTTTCTGTGGCGTGCCTACTTCTCTGAATAATAATAATTATGTTGCTATTTTATAAATTCATTTTATCGAATTTTATTGTACAAGTTTTTCCTACTAAAACTCAAAGTTTTTATGAAAATACAGGTAAACAACTGTATAGTATGTAGCATGTCAATAGTACGATCACTGCTGCCGTGTCTCACGGAACTTTTTCCTAAATAAAATGTATACAAACTCATAAATTGCTAAGAAATTTTAAACAGTGAAAGAGGATAGATATGTGCCTTTTCAGTAGCAACAATAAAAAAATCGTTTATAAACATCTAAACACTCTCAAGCGTCCTATAATACAAATGACAGAGATTTCTACCTGCTCAAAACAAACATTGTTCTCATTATTTGGTTTTATTAACTTTGAGTGTCGATAGCTCTACTTGGAAAGATCCATAGATGTATTTTTGTACATATAAAGTGTTTGTATTTATTCAAACTGTTAAACACGCCGTTAAAGTTTTTCAGAGTACCATACAACAGCTTTCAAGCTTTTCATAGAAAAAGCTATTAAACGGGATACCTGAACTGGCAATAGAATTTTTCCATCGGGTTCTATCTATTGAACATCGCTAAATCCACAGACGCTGCAATAAATCGCAAAATATTGCTTTATCGAATGAAAGCACCGGAGCCGTAAAACACCCCCAAACGGCAGTTACGAGTGCACGGGGTGCATTTGTCACCACATAGAGATGTCTCCCTGCAAGTGTCTCCACGCACACGGCGGATTGTGCCTCAGACGGAGCTTTTCACTCGATTTGTACCCTCTGTACTTTCCGTATTATTAAATGAAGCGTGCGCTAATGCATTTTACAAACAGAATTCGTTTTACTGAAGCGAGGAGGAAGGAGCTCCGGGTGTTGGTGTAAGTTTAGAACTCCGGCTTTGACGTAGTTTTTTAGAAAAAAGTCCTGGTAGGGGTTGTAGTTTGTCGGGGAGTGCATACAAATCCCGGCGTAAGTTCTTGTATGGATAACTAGGGTTTGATGCATTTTTGATTCTTATTTGCCAGAGGATAGAATCGAATCAAAGGGGGCGAATCGTTTTTCCTATTTGTTACGTTCGCTTTACGTATGGTTTTTGTCTAAATTCTGTGCTAGGCAATCAGAAAGCGTGCTACACTTACTCAATTGTACTTAAATATCTTATAAATTACTCGACATTGGACACTGAACTACAATAGATAAGTGTAAGTAAAGTAAAAAAAAATAGGAATGGTAACTGTTCAACAAGCAGTCAAACATTGAGCTTAGAAAGACAGCTGTGAAATTCTTATCTAATATAATATGGGAGGTTTTTTTAAATCAAAATTTGGTACATAAATAATGAGCCAAACTGAAGATCAAAAGCTAGTATACAGGCTGATTTTGCATAATTTAAGGGTTCTCTTTGTAAGTGTTTCAAAGATGCTAATATTTTTTCCAAACCCCAAATTTATTTCTTTTATTTCGTGCTAAAATTGTTGAAAGTTTTATTAAAATGTTTGAGCACCGCTGAAATATTAAAACAAAAACTTAATCGCCCAATAAAAAATACAAATAGATACTCCCTCGTATACTACCGATGGGTGTTTTTATATAAAAATGCCAAAAAAGGTGTCTAGAATTTCATTTTCTTTCTAAACAAAACAGGATAAATATCTTATCCCGCTGTCAATCATTACATCTATGGTTCATTTCTTGTCGTTTGAGCCCACAATTCAAAATTTGGCACGTAGTAATATTGTAGGTCAATAGTAACATTTTTAAATGTGTTTTATTGGTACCATTATATTTTTGGAATTAATTGCCATGCAGTCACTAAAACTACATGCTTGACTTCTGACTGAAACTTTTAAGGCAAATTACTTACTTCAAATGTAATTAATTGAGACGAAAGAGAAGAAAAAAACAATTTGTTATACACAAACTGTTTGAAATTTGTTGTTTTCAGTCCACAAAACTTTTCGGATTTGGTAATAATCTTTAGTAGTAAGAAATTGGTATCTATTAACAACAAAATAAATTGTATTTTACATAAAGAGCAACAGTTTAAAGACATTTTATTAATGCAAAGGGATGTACATTTCTGTAATAATAGAAGTTCATAAATAACTTATGAATAACTACTGAAGCTTCTGAATAACTTTAAATATGAAAGCATTCTCCGATTGGATTACTGTGCTGTTAGCATGCAAAGAGAGATTTTATGGGGAAATAAAACAAGACTCAAATATTCGTTCCTGCTTGCTATATTCTGAATATGCAATCAAATACGTCAAAATGCTTACCGGTGTGTGCTGCCGTTCTTATGTAGGTAACTATGGATGTTGAAATAATTTGCTTCTTAATTTTTGTTAGAAATATATCAGTTTATTTAGCTAAGCAAGGGGCACTTTATATAACTAATTCGAATGCGTTCGCTTTATCATAAAATAATAAACACATCTTTGGGCAAATAGTACCGCAAACGCAAATACAAGTAGTAACTACGAGTACAATATTCCTAATGAAATTGAATTGAAGCTATTTCAAGGAAAGGTAAACCGTACACTAAAACGAAGTGTATATTGATCATGAGCATGTCAGATGAAGTTACCCTGTATTCAAATTTCAAACTGCCTGCGTATGATAAAATTATCCCCATTTGTTAGTATTACTCGTTGAATGCGATAAATAATTCACAATAATTCATCCTTACTTTAAATATCTCACAGCATTTATTGTTGTTTAACCTAGTTTTCCTCTTCAGTAGAACAGTGAGCCAGTTAATTGAAACTAAGTTAAATTAGTTCTTATTATTATCATCTTTGCAGCCGCCAAGCCACCGTTAAGGTAACGTTTAATTAGTCAGTAACGAGCTGAAGCGCTTGGAAGTTCGAATTGATTTGGTACCGATTACAATTATTAATTAAATTTTGAAGACTAATAGCTTTTCTGGTCGTAGAGTAGCTGATTAATTGCATGGGAGCAACTTTACAAACTGTTGATTAGAAAGTTCCCAAGCAACTTCATTATTGAGAATATCCATATAACCCTCGTAAACTATGCCGGGGTTGACTAAGTTTCAGTTTTATTACGCCATTATGGGCATACATTTGTGTTATGGGGTTTGTAAAAATGAGGAATAGACTTGATTTGCGCAGTCGAGCACGAAAATGTTTTTATGAGGCATAACAATAAATCTAGATTTTTATGTCTGTAGTAAAACTAATAATTTTGATGTAGTATACATCACACTAAAGTGAAAACAAGTGATATGCAAATCCGCAAATCTACTTTGCCATACCATTAACTCTAATTAAAACGAGCAGTTTAGCATTTTTGTTGCTACTGGTAATAAATTACTAATTTATTTGAACGAAATGTTGCAAACGGAAGTAACCCAGCAGATGTGTATAGAGGCCCAATTAAAACATATGTGCAGATTAGTTTTTAAAGATGTCCAGAAATAAGAAAATAAAGTGTATAGCAACTGTTGTAATAGAAAAATATACGGTACCCCCCACCCAACAAAATCCCAACAAATAGTGCTTACACCATTGCTGAAAAAACATTTTTTAACAACCTCCATAGTAATTAGAATACTGGTTGCACTACATTTTTTAATTGAGCTTAAAAGTAACTACTTGCACACCCAAGAATTATACAGAGAAAACTTTTGTAGAGCACTTGTTGGATTTAATTTAATTGGCTCTTTTTTATTGACTAATCTAGTCGAGATCGGAAATGGAAATAAGTAAGTAGGAGTATTGTTAACTGCTACAATTATTACAAAGCAGGTTTAGATATTACTATCGCCAAGCACTGCATATAGTAGTCCCGGACTTTTCGAAGGCATATCCCTAAGAAGCCAGCGAAATATATGTTACCCGCTTAACATGTTGGATACCAATTTTGTATAGAATTTTTGGGAAAAAGCCCAGTATCAACGTCGTAACCTTTAGTAACCTAAAAAACTGACACAGAACAGGATGCCAGAAAGAAGCCATGTGTATGACGACTGTTTAGTGAAATCGCCTACTTATTATGGGCAATAATAACCTAGTAGGCAGGGCGCCAGGTTCAACAACTTACCGTAAAATATATTCCGCTGAACCACACGGAGTAGATGAAGTGTGTCGAAAGACAGGCTAAAAGCAGATAACAAATACCCATACCCATACTTCATGTGTCTGCAGGTTCTTTTCTTGGCATCAAACACAGAGGGTCTCGCTCTGGCACAGAACAATTGTAGTAGTACCGAGTGCTTCTAACAGGGAACAAAAAAAAACGAGAACAAAACAAAACGTGAATAAAAGAGTAATAAAAGGAACAGGACTGACACTAAATTCGACAGAGCATTAGCCCATACGAAAACAGATATAACCAAGTCCTAGAGCCGGGAGAAACGACACACCAAGCCAATCAAACCGAATATGCTCTATAATATACGGTTTCCTCTAGAAAATTCGCTTGTAAAGCGCATAAAAGAAAGTCCCGCACCAATACGTCGGCGTCGTGTAGTTTTTGAAGCAAAAACAATAATCCTCTAAATTTACGGAAAGGAAATGGAGACCGGAAAGCTACAAATTGCGCACGGAAAGAGAACAACGTCACTTGTGAATCCAAAAAGGTGTTTAGGTGATCAGAAACGCACGATGGCGGTTGAAGTCACCGAACCTCAAGTAAAATTGAGTGAAAAATTCAAAGGGATACTTTCGACCTGTAACATATGGAATAAAAGTCGGAATGGTTTGTGGCGCGGGAATCTACTATACAGGGTGTCCAAAAAATGGCGGATTAACTCTACGGTGCGTTACTGAGGGATGCCTAATAAACCCTGGAAAAATATGAAAAAAATTCCCTGGGCCGTATTTTTCGAAATATTTCGAAATTAAAAAAATAAATCTGGCAACATTGATACTGCAACAATTTCTCAATCAAAAATGTATCCATAGTAAGTTGTTAATATGTTGGTGACACTGTAAGTCTATGTCAAATTCGAGGTTAGTAGGTTAGATTTTGCGGCAGTCTATGTCAAAACTGACACAAAACCTAACCTGCTAACCTCGAATTTGACATAGACTTACAGTGCCACCAACATATTATTCATACAACAAATATTTCAACGCCAAGCTTGATTTCGTATATTATTATTGTACAAAGCCTGTTTGCCATATTTAGTTATTGACAAACTCAACAGGAAATCAGTTTTTTAAAATACTTAAATATTGAAAACAATTTAGTTAAATCCCAAGAATATTAAAAAACAGATATTTTAATAAGTCCCAGATATATTTGACACTATAATTATACACTAGTTATTTAAATAAATGGATTTTATTACCCACCTCTGACCAGAAATATTTCGAAAAATACGGCCCTGGGAATTTTTTTCATATTTTTCCAGGGTTCATTAGGCATCCCCAAGTAACGCACCGTAGAGTTAATCCGCCATTTTTTGGACACCCTGTATAATTGATGTACATGCATATGTAGGTAACAGAGTCAAAATATAATATCTCTTCAGCAGAATAGTTGTAAATAGTTTATGTGCCTCTGTAAGGGAGGCGAACAGCCGTAGTAATTTATTATAGAAGAACCTTATAAATTCAGTTAAAAACCGACCTCCAGGTTACGGACGATGTTAATTTGACAAATAAAAATTATGGTTTTCTAAGAGAAGCCGCGTAGCGCAGTAGGGAAAGCGTTAGGCGTGCATTAAGCAAGTCCTCGGTTCGAATCCCACGGGAGTCGGAATTTTTCCGCAGTCTTGGCGATTGGAATCGGACTCGGTGAGACCGTTCACAGTTGGGCACCAAATTATAACTGTGCTCTACTCACAACCACAGACCTAAGAGATACAGTTACACAAGCACAAAAGGCGCGCTCCAACTGTAACCCGAATCCGGGGCAAGTTGAGCATTGTACCGCCAGATGCTAGCGTACGAAGCACCAGCCTCTACACCGCAAGATAAATGAGGTTGCAGATAATACATACATACAAATTATGGTTTTTTCTTATATGGAGAAATAATAAGACTGTCATTCTATTGAGTACTATGCAGTCAAATAACGCACGTCTAAAGAGTCAGAAGAACTTGGCATCATCGAGTAGCTCAACCCAGCCAAAAAGGGTTGACACGTTTCGTCAAATGCATCTAGGAAAAGGGTTCTTGCTTATAGTTTATTGAATGTTGTATATGGCGCCCATAAACTCTTTTATACTTTACAGCCATATAGTAGAAACCCTTATCATGTAGGAACTTTACGATGGAATTGAGTAGAAAACGCTATCTTGGCGTAAGTAAAATGAGATTATCTACAAATAAAATCCAAAGGTCATTAGCTGAAACCCCCTTTCAACAAGAGTTATCACAAAAAACTTCATAAAAAATAGTTTCATTTAATACAAGATTGGCATATCGCAGTACTATCGCATAACCGAGGTCCTGCAAAGAGTAATTGTTAGAAAAAATTCTCGTTAGAATAGGTTTCTGTTGAAAACCTTTAGGTATGTACCTTACTAAATACACAGATATCGGATTTTTTCCATCTTTATTTCTTGCTATAGTCCTAATGCGTTTTTGATTTCGTACTTTAGTATGCTGCCTTTCCAGCGCGCTTAGAGGCTTTATATTTCCAGTCCTGAATACTGAAATATTACGATATGCTATTTTAAAATACTTTTTTAAGCATCGGCACTGACTGCTTGTAATAAATGTACCGATCAGCAACTGTAGAAATGTCAAACTGAAGTATCCATGCAACCGAAACGGGCATACGGTATAGCAATGTCTTACAAAAGGAACAATGTATATTTCATTTTTCTGGGAATTCCACCGTACAGATCCTTTATTTGGAGTCGCCGCTGCAGCTGTGCAGGGAATTACAGCCAAACTCTAATAAAAATCTATTTGTTTCTTGCTGGAATTCTTTTCTTGAGCTTTCATTCCACTTAGTCCGGCTTTAATAAAACGTCTGCTATTCATTTCGCAACCCCATCTCAGCGGCCGCACTAGTTATTTTCATTGTTTCGTTAGTCCGCTGCACCGCTTGGAAACTTGGGAGTTTGCATAATGCAAGCTAAATAATCGGAACCGCCGATCTGGGGCGCCCCATTGTTGTGCGAGTTTCAATATTTGTGATGAATTCCTCACAGCCCTATCACAATGAATTCATTTGTTCGACAGCCAGATTGATACTACGATAACTATTTCTGCTGCAACGGAAATCGATTGGCTCGTTAAAGATTAAAATATTCACAGACACAGATACGGGGTTGCAAAGAAGTATGAAAACGATTCAGCCTTTCATAAAGGGTTTAGGATATTATTTTGAATTTTTCGAGTATTTTCTATTCCTGTGATGGTCTTCCCATGTGCATCCTCATGTCGTAAGAATCGCATCTCCACAGCTTGGATTTTTTGACGTTGTGTCATCGTCCATTATCTGGTCGATCATCAAGGGAATGAAGAAATACGCAAATAACTTCGTATAACAAACATATTAGACATTTTTGACGGCTTCAGGCAGGATTGACTCGACTAGGTGCTTAGAATGATCGAAGAACGATTGCCGAAAGTAATGTATAATGACAAACCTGCAGGGCGACGTAGCGTAGGAAAACCGAGGAGCTGAACAGTTTTAGAACATCACTGTGACAGTAGAAACTTTTTTACTTACACGTGGCAGTGACCTGTGCCTATTCATTCCCTTACTAAGAAGATCATTAAAAACTTCCAATAATTGCAAAGGTGCTGATATATTTGGATCTCAAGAACACTTGAAAGCGCAGTTTTGTACGTAGTAAATATCTAAGTCGTTGCTGTTTCTCGCTGCCAAATTTCTGTATTTTCAGTGTGGTTTTCTCTTAAATTTCGATTTTTCGTCCTCTTTCATGTTGTTTTGTTACGATATAAACGCTCCGTTACGACTTGACGTTAACTAGCTAATCGACTAGCGCGTAAAATGACTAAAATCGGGAAAGAATTACACCGGTCCACTGCTCCAACCCGTAGCAAAAAAGGTTGCTGGTTTCACTCAGGGAGAAGGGGGGGTCCATTACGAGACTAATTAGGGCAAGGGTCTATTAAAAGAAAAGCAAATGTTAAATGCCAAGGCGCCACCACTTTCCTAAGAGGAGAAATGCACATGTGTGGCACTGAAAAAATGGAAGCAAATGGGTACACCTTCTAATTCCAACCTTGGCAGTGTTTGGTCGACGAAACCACGAACAACAGCGTTGAACTTACCTTGCGGAAAAACTCCTTTGCAGCTTTCTAAACCCCCTTTACAAAAGAAACACACAAGTTCGCATGCAAATGACATAAACATCAAAGAGAAAAACACAGCTAAATGAAAAATGAACTATATTAAAAATATGTAAGTACTCATTTACTTCGTAATTAAATGTAACGAAACGGGTTAGTAAAGGGTTGAGGTGCGTGACGTTAAAACTAGATAAACTTGACTCAAAAACAATCAAACTTGACGGTAAACAATCAAATGTGGCTCAAAGGCGGTAATTACTTTAATCGCAACTACGTTAGGCAAAGTATAAACATCAAAACTGACGGTAAATGTTCATTTGAGCGTAGTGACAGCTACTACAGTTCAAACGATCAACTCTAAATTGACAGCAACGTTACGCAAAAAACCGACACTTCAATATATCACTTCTTTCACTGTAATCTATGCACTCTAAAACTATTACAAAGAGACGGCACCTTAAGGAGTCCAGGTTGCTGCAATTTGATGCTCAACGAAGCTGTAGGTGGTTGTTTCCAGGCAAACTGCGCCAAAGACGCTTGGAAAAATTGCGGAGCAGCCCATGAGTTCTGGCGACGAAGGGGTCGGGACGACGTTACATCTCCAAACAGCGTGGCATAAATTCCGTAACAATATGGCAAGAATTCGAGACGATAAACAAAACTTCATTATGGCAAATTAGCCCCAACAGAGGTTCCCAATTAGATAATCCGCCCACAAGCATTAATAGAAGCTGCCAACTCCGCGGTATTGGGATTTTTTGCCTAACAATGGCACATGGCACATGGTCACTTATCGACCCCCCAAGTCCGACCGTAATGCAGTTCATTTATTCGCGACCATAATGTGGCCTGATTCTAAATACTAGGAAAGACACCTTGGAACGCGCCACTGCGTAAGCGACATACACCTATAGTTTAATTTCAACACTACGCGGAAACCATTAATTACAACCCCTGGCGAAAGCCCGAAGGCCTCGCGACGAGGCGAAAACACAGCCCGAAAACCACTTGTTGCGTTGTTCAAAGCTCGCTTTAGAATCCCTCAAGGATCTCCAAGCCACACGACCGAAGTCAGAAGGGTCCGATACACACATGTTTCAGCGTCTGGCCTGCGGCCAGAGGAGGCGGGGTAAATCCGTTCGCTCCCTCTCTTTCCTGCTCGCACAACTCATTTTAACGACGTATTTTGCGTCCTAAAACGGATCGATGAAAAAGACACATGCATTAAACTGCCGCCGAGAAATGCTTGTGAACCGGTACATGTTCAAAAATGCTCCTTTACAGGCGGGATTTTAAATTGAAAAAAGAGAATATGCAACAAATTAGAACTAAAGTCGTAAAAATAGAAAATTTCCTCCTTTGTGTGGCCTCATTTCTTTGTATGCACGTACTATTCATAGTTTTTTTTATCATCCTTCCGACATTTTACTCATGTAGCTAAGATTATCTTTTCTTCTTCAGTTACAATATGATTGTAGGCTTACCAACATTGAGCCGACACTGACCCGAAGAAATATAATTTTGGAGGGAAGGAAAGGAAAATAAAAGAAATAAAATAAGATGAAGGTGAAGTAACTTTTTACAATATAGATATAATTCGAAAGCGTATTTTATATTTTTTAAATATCAGCGTAATTCTTGGCCTTCGTAAATTCTAGGAATTAAAGAGAAAGCATTTTTTTAAATGAGCAGACTATTAACAGATAACTTTCTTTGAAAATTACTTATTTTATGAAGCAGATTAATATATTTGTTAGGTTTCTTCTTCTAGAATTCTCATACCCTAAGGGTGTCGGATCCATAACATAAAATTTAAAAAAAATGTCTTAGAAGTAAAGTAGACTAGTGAGAAACTAAACTTAAAAAATAGGTAAAAATATGATTTTCTAAAATTATATTATTTCCTTTTACAATAAAGGAATTATTGGATTCACCCCAAAGTTTCGAAATTGAGTTTTCAACAGATCTTCAGGTTTTAGAGTCCCCTGCACCCATGTTTTTGTTCATTGGTCTGTCTGTCTGTGTGTCTGTGAACAGAATATCTCAAAAAGCGAATAGAGGTATGGCGTAGAAACTTCATATATAAATTTTGTGTACTTACTAGATGCGACAGCAAGCTTTCGAAGAAAATCGCATAACCGGAAGTATGATGTTTACTCTTGTGATTTTTCAGTTTTTTCGATTTTTTCAAAAACGGCTCGTAACGATTTTTTTCAAACTTTAAATTTTTATTATATTTTTAATGTGTATTGATGTGAGATAGGTGATTTTTAAGTTAAATACCTCTAAAATGGGTTTATTTTGTTTTTTTTTTCTCTTTTTATTTTAATTAGAGCACCCGGTATATTATTACATTTTTGAATTCAGCTTAAAATTTTAGATAAAATTTGTCTCTTTAACTAACGCTCTATTTTGCACGGTTTCTGTAGAATTGGTAATTTTTTGAAAAGTTTTGACAAATGCTTAAAAATTAAAAATCATTTTTTTTTGCTAATTATAAGATCACTGTAAAAGGAAGTTGCGTGCGTGTATCACACCAGATATATATTTTTTTCATTTTGCGCGCTTTCTACCAACAACCTCTATTCTGGAGGTTTTAAATGGGAGTAAAATTTTTGACAATCCTCTATTTACTTAACAAGAAGGATTTTATTGAAAACCCGAAGACCGAAAAATGATTGCCAACCTCAAAGTCTTCTGGACAAGATGACAGTTTTGGCAACTCTATATGATTGTCTGCAAGTTGCAACGTATAAAGTACAATTGCTAATGTATACCCCCAATATTAGGATTAGATCTGCTCACATCATTATTAAAGAATTCGGAATTGAAACAACACTGTTTAAAGTCGGTAGCTAGGATTTACAACATAGTGAAGCAATAGGGGTAGAGTTTTCGCGCCTATGGATATTTAGTTTAGGAGGTCTATTAATATACATTTTATAGGCCTTAAAGTGTTTCATTTGAACCAGCCTTGTATATATCTCAGCTGTATACAGTTGCTAATAATTAAATGAAAAATAATATAAGCCTCAGGTTACATTCTTAATGGCAGAACATTCTGTTGATTTTTATTTGCCAAAATTAGTTGAAGTGAAATATAGTTCTACAATTGTACTAACTTTTTTGTTTTGTAATTATTATTCTTAATAAGGATTATATCTCCTTATTAAATCAGTTTGAAAATATGATTAGAATATGAACAAACAGATATTATTGCCAGAAATTTATTAATTTTAGAGAACTAGCTATTTTTGCTAATTGTACAGTTTATAAGTGGCATCAATGATAATTTGAAGTTTACTTATGCAAATGCGTTCCACAGTTATCAACAAGCAAATGTTAGTTAAGAAGCGATGGTTTAATTAGAAATGCGTCACGCAATCTGCTGCCGAACACATCGGGTAGGAACGGCGAGGGCTGGTTGAATATCTAATCGGCCGTAAGGTCGAACACTTGTGTTCAATAACACATGTTTGATTTAATTATTTCTCTCCTCCGTATCGGGGATATTGAAAGTGCCGCTATTCGCCAAGCAGCCAACAATTACAACGAGCGGCCAGCGTCCGGCGCCTCTGTAGAGCAATATCCGCTTATCTGATGCACACCCGGCTGCATTATTGCATATTAGTTGCTACTACGCACTCGGATTAGCGATTCAGGGACGAATTGCTTTATTGTTCAGTCGACCGAAGGCTTTGCCCATATCGCAAATTTATTCCACCTGTGGGTGAAACATGGGATATTAATTCGCATTGTATTCGTTTGATATTTGAAGGACGCGTTATAAAGAAATTGTGAAGTTGTAGTCGCAGTTGAAGAAGTTGAATTAAATAACTATTTTCTAGTTGCAAGGAAAATTTATATAAGTTTACCGTAATTGTTCTAAAGTGCCTGATACGTATAAGCTTTCGGCGCATCCACCAAATGTCAAATTTGCAGGTGTCGGCTATTCCTATTGCAAACGTATCGACATTTTACCATTGCAAGCAGTGCTGGCGCTTCATATGTTTGCAATAAAAAAGTCACAGCATTAATGATCCTCACTCTCTTTCTGTTTACGTCCCCCTTTTGAATCTTGAGCCTACGCCACCCCTACAAAAAATTATATGTGTTTGAGAGGTAGATATCAGTTAATAGTAGTTCTACAGAGTGTTCGGAAAAAAATTAGAAACCGGCTAGTCTAGGAGAACACTTCTCATATAAGCTTGAGCAAAATATGCCTGACTGTGCAAATGTAGATATGCAGATTGAAGTATCCTCTTTGAAGGTTATCCTGGGAACAGGTTTTTATGGAAAATATCTCCGCCTGGTGGCATATTTGCCAAGGGCAACGGTGAGCTTAACCCTCGGCCTACAGCCGTAAAAGCCAGTTCCAGATCCTCCCGCCATCCTGCAGCAGTCTGTGTACTAGACAAACTCCTCTGGAGTGAGGAGACGCTGTTGCTGACACTAGTCGTTCCAATCAGGGATGAGTACCTGAAATGCTTTATGGATCATATAGAGCGCAGTCATGAAAATCGCTTCTTGTGGGGCGTTCTGGGACCTTCCCAAAGTGTTGGATGATTCCTGTGTGTCTAACTGGCTCCCCTTTCATGGTCCACATCTGTCCCTGGCTAAGTCTGTAGGCTGACTTCCTAGCCTCTGCCGCTAGGGAGTCCAAGAAGCATATCCAGAGCTACTGCAGGAGCAGTGTGCATTCCTCCTGTTATGTCTAAACAAACCAATGTCTGTAGTCTATTGAGGCTCAGAGAACTACTATGAGAGCACCCCTGGACAGAGCCATGTCGCACCCAGGGTTCCCGAATAAGTGCTAGGTTGATGTTATCAGTTGTAAGCTTTCTTTGGAAAGCATATAAGGCTGCTATGCCGTGTTGCAGGTTAGCTTATAAGAGATGGATGTTATTCACTAAGAGAAAAACGTCCACTCCTACTCCTGCTTATCCACCACGTCTTCTGCCTCCGCAGCAGAGTCGGACACTTCCATGTCTTCTAGCTCCGCTACGAGCGGCTTTTCTTTTACATGTTTAGGATCCCAGAGCGAGACCCTTACCATGCTCGCATAGGCCTTCCTTCATGCCGAGTTTCTTCAGAACCGACACGGACAGCTCGTCCACGCTAAGAACAAGTCTCAATGCTTTGGACTCGACCCGTTCGGCATGCCGGATCCTCCAAAGATCGGGTCGAAGACCCGAATTCTGGCGCTGCAACCTCTTTAGGATGGTAGCTTCGTAGCGTCGCCCTCTAGGAAATGGAGTGTAACTCCTGTCTCCAAGCTCATTTTTCGGCTGACTTCTCTCAGCTAGTTCTTGGAGAAGGCATCGGAGCATGCGACCGAAATGATCCCTTGCTCCGACCTTTTGAAGTCGTCATATTTAAGAAAATACTCCTCATCTGGGAGCCTATTCATGTATTGGCGGAGGATGAGTTGATTTCCCTGGGCATGCTCAACTGTGATTTGCTACTCCGGGAAATTTTCTCGAGTAATCGCAACCCTGAGGTGTTTGTTGACCGCTTGACTGCATGAGACCAGGTCGGATTCTCTTTGAGGCCTTCTATGCGCTTGGAGGGATTTCCTTCTCAGATAGTAAAACGTTCTCTGTGGCACTGGATTACTTTCTGACAGTAGTGCCTCTAGTAAGAAGCTCCAGCTGTGTACTAGAGACTGTAAGCGGGCCTAGTTGGCCGGTAGCAGCCAACCTAGCATTCGTCTTCTTTTACCGTCTTCTTCCTGCACCGCAATGGTTTCTCTTCGTAGGAGGCCCTTTTTGCGATACAGCATCGATTACTGAGGAGGGTCCCGAAACGGTTCCTTCCTTATTGGCTCTAGAGAGGATCCAGTGGAGGAGCACCCTCCTGGTATAGTCAGAGTGGGACCTGCAGCAGATCCCTCCTTTAAAGTAGTGTTTGCGTTATTCATAGTGTTTCCCATGATTAATCCCACGAGTAGACAGGAGGGGAGGTTCGCTTCTGCGGAACTTGTTACAGGAGTAAGGCTAAGGAACCATGGAAGGGCACCAGGTATTCGATGGGCATAGTTCAAGGCACCGTAACCCTGTGTCATTCAGCTCTCGGCACGATAGCTTCAACATTAGTGTAGAATACAAACACTGATCACATAGTCTGCCCAACGGTCTTAGAAGTCCGGAAGCGATGAGCGCAATACTTCTAGCGCAGCTACTCTGTGAATTGCCGTTCATCAGGGTACATAATTAAATGTCAACCCTGATTTTTGAAAGCACACTCGACCCCGCAAAGTGCCTTACTTCTACTTAACGTTAAGGGCGTATTTTTATCTACAGTTTTGATACCACAAATGCATACAACATTTTAATAGATAGGCATATTTAGTAGCTGCTTTATTTAATGAAAGAAGCATACATACAGTGAGTAACAGGAATAAACTTTGGAATTGTATCTATGTATCTGTCGTAGACATAAGGCAAATTTGAGAAAAAGATGATTTGCGTAAATGTCAGTCATGTAACGAAATTCAGCAAAGATGTGTCTCGTTCATTTGATTTTTTCACTTGAACGGTCGACGTTGTATCCACGGTCGGCTTAGTGTCTAGTTGACGATGTCATATGCTTTAGGCACTTCGCATACATCTAATTAAATGATAATTTGCCTAAATGTCAGCCATATGACGAAACATCAATCGATACTAATGTTCAGATTAATATTTGTTGTTATTTTCTGTTCAGTATACGTATTTAGGACGATTCAGCATACGATTCGAATATAGCACATGTTGATGTAGGCGAGTAGATATCACTTTTACCAATATTGCAGAACTAATCACTGAAATCTTCTAATCTTAAATTTCTGAGCATAGAGTTAGTTGTCAATCACATGAGTAATACAGAGGGGCGGGCTTACACAGTCGTAATAAGAAAAAGTAAACGTAGTATTAGCTGCAACAAAGCTAGAGATCCAGGAAATAGCTTTTATTAAAAGTTTGAAGTATTATTGATTATATTCAGAAAAAGCAATCCATCTACAAGATATCGTCACTTGGGTAAACCAGCTTACGGGTTGAAAGGGAGAAATTGCTTATAGCTAACTAAAGTACAATTTACTCGTACAACCGCGTATAGTTCATTTTCACCATAGAACGTAAATCGTAACAACTCTTACAAACAATTGCCTCCATGTATTCAGTGTATGATATGGAAAGACAAATGTTGGGTGTTATAGTTCGAGAGAACACGTTAGAAATTAGGATATTAGACGAAAAACAAAAATGGCATATATAACAGAGAAAATGGCATAGCTGAAGTGGCAATGGGCTGCGCATGTGGCTAGTAAAAACGACGGTAGGTGGACAAGGAAGCTGCTTAAATGGAGACCATGGAGGAACATGCGAAGTATTTGGAGACCCTAGAGAAGATGGCTGATGATATTCAGCTCACAGTAGGCAGAAGATGGCTCCATCTCGCACAAGATAAAGACAGTTGGAAACGCCTTGAAGATGGTTATCTCCAGCAGTGGAAGAACTATGGCTTGTAAAGAAGAAAGAAGACGGAGATTACACTATGTAAGACACGATTTAAAACAATATTTCGATATTGTAAAATTTGTAAATTTACAACTATTGGAGAAATTAGTAGAGACAGAACCTACAATATTAACTCAGATAATATATTTTGTCTTTGGACAACTGTGAAGCAGCCTGAATTCGAAAGAAAATAGATATGTGTATCAGAATATATCAAACGTAAAATGGAAATAATTTATCAATTCAAAAAATGATTAGAAAGATACATTTATCATAGGAATTTTAAATGGTAGCGATGGTTTTATTAGTGTTTGATAGAATGAAGTTCTAAAAATCGGGGTATTACTTCGTAGCATAAAGTTTAGCACCAATAAACACAAAACATATTAGGAAATCAAAAGGGAAAAAGCACCTCGATTTTTCGTAAACTCCTAACCAGAGCATGCCTTATTACATAGCGTAGGTCGATTACACGCACCAAAGAAGCCATGTATAGAGTTTATAGACTAATAAAGCAGAACTGTATTCAGGAAGCACCACGAGTTCATGAGCTTTTTAGCCTGCATGTGTGCGAACTGCTTTGAATAATATTTTCTTGCTCTCATCTGCGATGCTTTGGAATGCCTCAATCTCAAAGACAGTAGTTGTTTAACTTACAAGTTGTACACTTTGGGTCCTTCTCGGCTTGCACAAGACAAAACCTCTTATCCAAAACGGAAATCGTTGGAATATTTCGAAACTTAGACACGACCAAAGAACAGGTTTAATTACATCTTAAATAGCTACGACTTGAATACGTGTAAAGTTCTATGCCAACAGCTCGAACTACTATTTATCAAACAGACAAGGCGTCAAACGCTTAGTGTTGTAACTGCATATGTTAAATGTATTATTCGGACTTTTGAAGAAGTTATATTTTATCAACAAAATTGGTTACTAAAGACCAATAATCGATAAAATGTTGCATTTTATTGATAATTTTTAAACGATTCGAATCTTATCTTGCTTCATGTGTGAATTGCTTATACGGAATACTCGTATATGGTGGTAATTTTTACCTAACCATTATTTTAAGTTTCAAACTCTTGCTCATTGTAAAATACGTTTAAAATATGTAACATAATATAGAGAATGTTAGCTATTTGTGTACCTGTATGCATCTTCTACCTTTTTATCGATTGCGTAGGACACATCTGTGGAAAAGTACGAACAAAATTGGGAACTCCCTGTTCGTCGATTAATTATTGATGGAATTAAGGAAACCGTCTACCCTTGGTCTGGAAGACGACGTCCCGTGGCAGTTACAAGTAGCTTCGATATTTCTCAATAACCGTTAATTACGTAAATCTAAGATTTACGACCTCGCAGACGCAAGATCGGGTCTTAATTGACGGTTTTCCCCGGGGAAATATTCTTAATGCTGGGGAAAACCGCACGGAAAGTCGGTGGAAAATAAATGCACCTCGCGATTCGTGCAGAATAATGCGGCTCTTGTCGATGAGCGTAAAACTTGAGCTACTACGGCAAACTTAGTAAACACTTCATTTGCTCCCCGGTACTTCTGTTTCCTCGCGCTCGTTTATCAAATAATTATCCCGACAAATGATGGGCGGACTGGTTCGCAATTTTACATTGAGATGGCGAACAAGATAGCTTAGTCAGTAAACAAGCTGCAATTTATAAAATAAACTTATAGTGTGTTATCTTTCGTGTTCTGCTTTTTAAACAGTACAAAGGGTTTAAATGTAAGAAGTCGTTAACATTTCAAATAATATACTTTTAATCTGTCACTGTTCTAAGGAATTGTAGTTATTTTATTGTTATTATTATATGTATACGAATCAAAGAGCTATCATTATGTGGAAATCGTGTATAAATTCCTTATTTTACTTGCTACTCATGGTTCTTCGTCGTAATATGAACTTTGTTTTGGTTCTATTCTGAAAGTGCTTTGAAGTATAGAACCGGAAATTGGGTTTTGACGTTTCCGTTAAGCTCCAACCGAAATAGAATGATTTGAATAATACATAGACTTCATATTCTTAACGTTGTGGATCTAAATAAACTGGAATAATTTAAACAGTTCTATATTTCTTTATGTGTAATATTTCTTATATTTATTGCTGCTAACGGATTGTAAGATTCGAGAAAATTCTCTAGTCGTAAGTCGATTCAGATATGTTAACGAAGAGTTCAACCTTGTCGATGTATAATCTTAACTAGATAATCTTAACTAGGGAGACTAGCGATCACAAAAACCTTCAGTACCATTTAATACGCTTTTCTTGAAAAGTTTGCATACTGTCTATTGCTTTCCCTTAATACTCTACAGGACATCTTAATGCTCCGCTTCAAACTTTGTCATCTTTCAGTTATACCGCAACTGGGTAGATGTTACTATCATAAATTATATCACAACCACTGACTTCCACCGATTTTCATTACGTATTCCCTATCATCTAGCCATGTCGAATCATTATAAAAATGATAATGCTGCATGTATGAGAATCGCTCACTCATTCGTATACACTATAGCAGTAAATTACGTATATCTCTGATTAATCACCTACAGAATGGCTTTAGAAAAGATGGCTCTATATTAAACCAATTAGCAATACTCGTCAACGAGATTCAAGAAACTTTAAGTTAAGAACAACATTCAATAACAGTATTCCTTGACATTGAAAGAACTTTTGACACAGTAAAACTGGGCGAAACACTATCCAAAACAACAGGACAGCCAAATGGTGTCCCACAAGGCTCTATCATCAGTGTCACCTTATTTTTAAAAGCCATCAACGAAATAACTTCGGAGATAACCATCCTGTAAAAGCAACACTATTTGGGGATGACAACCATTTTCTGCAGAGGGAAAAATCTTAAATCCATTCAACAGCACTTACAAAGTTGCCTAGACACCCTTCGAAAGTGGACCCAATCAATTAATTTACGTCTGTCGTGCCAACAAACTAAATGTATGCATGTTTACAAATTTCATAATCATAACCATCTACCCAGCCCTGAATTAACAATCAATATCACAACTGTAACTATACGTAAGAGTAATTTTTGATAAGCTCAAATTGAAATTCCATGTGGATCAAATAAAGTGGATATGCTTGAGAAGCATATTAAATGTAAAAACTCACAAAGGCCTTTTGGATAACCAAGCGCATTAATAAGAACATAAAATTAACGCTTTGTTAAAAATTACATTTTATTTTTTATTTTTTTTATTTCGCACTCAGCCAACAGCCGTTAGGCAATTATAGGCGTCACTGTACATTTTAAGGGAACTTCCAACCCCACTAACGACTGTCATGATGTTATTATGACATCCGGGACCAACTATTTAAGTGACAGCCGTATCACGAGGCGCCGACCGATGCAGCCTCTTGATACGGCTGTCACTTAAATAGTTGGTCCCGGCTGTCATAATAACACATTTTTTCGCTCAACACCAAGGGCGCAGATTGAATGAGTCGCATATACTACCTTAACAAACAATTGTACAAGTCGAAATCCAAGTTAGTTAAAGTGGCAGGCTAATAGCATGAGTGAAATCCAAACTAATTAATGTGTTAAACTAATAGCAGGCAGCAAAGGTCGTTGACTATAAACAAATGAATTACAAACTTAACGTTTGGAAAATATTAAGCAAACGAACTACGATAGGATCTTCTCTGAATTCTAAGCATCTGATAGTTTGGACGAAGTACGCATGGAGGTTTTAGCTATTCTTATCGCTAGAATACAGCGACACGATGCGTAGGTAGGACAGTCAATCAAAGAAAACCTGACCTTGCGCGTTATCTAAGACGCTGCAGGTCGGACAGCGGTGCCGTAGCTTTAGATACGTCTCGAGACAGACGTCCTCTCCAGGCCCAGAAGACAGATGCGAAATACGCAGAGACCGCTTAAATAGCTAATTGGTAGCCGAATAAGGTACAAAACCGGGGGAACTGAAGAGTACTGTAAACGCACTAATCTTCTATGATTTCACGCGAAGCAAAATATTGCAATTCATACCTGTAGGTGGAAAACGGCTGTAGAAGAAGACTGCAAGCCAGACAATTCTTCTTCCTCTTAAGCCTTTACCGACAGTGATCCGCTTTCTAAGAACACAGGAAGGCAAGTCTCGAAATTCTTGGAAAAAATCGAAAAAAGCCTCCGCCCTAAAGTTCCGATGCGTATAATCCCAATAAGGTACTAATTTGAAATTTTCGAATTTTCCCGAAAATTAAAAAAAAATCGACAACCTGCTCCGCACACAGGCCCGTAAAGTGACTTCCAATGAACGACATGGCTATATCTGAAAGAAAATCCACCAAAAAAATGCGATGATACGGTGGGATGTGACCCTTCCGTTTAGAAAACTACGTAGTATCTTTTATTTATGTTTAGCTATTCGACATACCAATTAAGCTGCTTTTTCATCTGAACCGATTGCGTTCATATAATCAAACCGCAGTTGGCTTAACTTTATAAACCTCTACTTGATTCATTTAGACTGTATCATTGCTCATATATAATTGTCAAACCTTTTTATGCCGGTTCGTGTTTATGCTTTAGTTGGGATTTTTTAAATTTAAAACGATAAATCGCCTGCATGATGCTTCTGTGACCGCCTGCATTAATTCCGAGCAGCAGTTAATCGTAGGAAGTGCTTAATCCGCTTCGTGAGGCACGATTTGCCAATTTATTACACAGCAAATGGATAGCAGTTTCATAACCCGGAATGGCAAAAAATCCGAATCATAAATTAATGGAATAGTAAATTGTGCCACACGTAAAGCGTCTCTTTTGTCACGCGCGGAATCGCCACGCTCACGCGATTCCCATCTTTTGTGCAACTTACCTTGAAGAACATGGCGGATAACTATCCCACTTAGCAATCGCATCTCCATCCGATTCCGTGCCGAGAACAGTGCAATTATTGCGCTCTGAATCATCCCTGTGATTTTCATTAGCAACCCTCAAAATGGATTTCTTTCATGCTGCCCTAATTTACCCTGCACCGAACTGAATTGCAATTCCTACTTGCTGGAGCTCTCGCTCAGCAGTAATGCAATTGATCGGGGTTTCTTGCAGAAGAGTGAATCAGCGGAACTGCCCCAAGTTTGCTCAAATGGTGTCGTTATTTCCTTCAATGGTGTCCTCGCGACGGCAGTAAAGATTGCAAAACAAATGTTATGTGCTTCCAAAGTTCACACTATTATCGAGCTGCAATAAGCGTTGGCACACATAGAGGAAATTCCGAGTCGCTTTATCTCTTTTGACGCATTTAATAGCATTTTTATTTCTATTTGTGGATAGTGGAAAGTACGCTTATTCTCGCATCGCTCTGTTTGATAGGTGTGAAGGGTTGTCTAAATCTTTCAGAATGGGAAACGTAAAGCCTCGATATAATAGTAGGTTTTTATGCTAATCCATCAAACCAGTGTCGAACTTTAAAATATGTTTCATCAAGAGGCAAAGCACGAAAACGTTATGTAAAAATACACAAGTTAAAACCTTTGATGGTAAAGTGTAGTATGGTGAATGAAATCCCCAAATACGCATGTACAAAATATGGATAAATATAACCGATAACGGCACTTTAAAGACAAACCCCCCATCCAAGAAAAGCGCTCGTCGGTGCTTTCCAAGAATACTCCGACACTCAGCATCACTCCGTTTTGCTAGTACAATGAAATGTCATGAACCAGTTATTTATTAAAAAAAAACTTTTTTTGCCTTCAGCCATACCTTAAAAGTTGATGTTGCCTTCATTTTCGGAGGACCTATCGTATGAAAACGATCCAAGACTTCAGGAAGGTTCCTGGCGAACGGAATCGTGTACACGTACTAACATACGTACATCACACAGCACGTTTAGGCACCCCCCAATACAAGGGAGGGATCTAGTGGGCTGGGGTCTTCACCAAAAGATCTGCACAGCCGAGACGGAGATTTGGTATAGTGGATTCATTAGTCGATTGACTTGAATTTTAGAGATATTTGACTCAGAGTGATTTTCGATATGAGGGAATTTCAATGCTTCGTACACTTCGTGTCGAAGTAATATAAGTTTCAGCGGATTTTGACTATAATCATGATAATAGTGATATTTAGACTCATGTCTAACTTCTTAAATATTTCAATGATAAGCTACGGTATAACTGAGAATGTACAAAACAGTGGTGTTTTAAATATATGCCAGATGCAGAAACTATCATCATCATATAGCAGCTATGAAGCCCAATATTGGACATCAGCCTCCTCATGTTTCTTCCTCCGCTGATCGAAGCCAAAGATTTCCCATAACTTTATCGATATTGTCTCTCCATCTGGCTTCTTCTGCCCTGCCGTGGTCTCCACTCTGTCACCTTCTCAGTCCACCTATCATCACGGTTCCTCATTAAGTGCCCCGCCCACTGCATTTTAAGCTTGCAATACGATGTGCTACGTCTACTGCTTTTGTAATATTCCATATGTGCTCGTTTTTTAAACGGTCTTGTCATGTTTCGCTGGCATCTTTTCAACTTTTCCATTGTCCCTTATTTAAGACCATGTCTCGCATCCATATGTTAAGGTTGGCAGGATGCATTGGTTATAGCCCTTTGTCTTTAGGTATTGTGGTAGTTTTGTATGAAATACTTGTCTTCTTAGTTTACCAAATGCAATCGATGCCAACTTGATTTTTTGGCCGAAATATATATATTCCCCCACAACTTCTATCGAGTCTTGTCTCATTATTATAGGTGTTGCGGTGTTTGTGTTGGACATGGTCTTTATTTTAGTGGTGTTAATTTTGAGACCTATTTCCACAGTGGGTGTCTGCAATTGTCTGAGCATTAGTTCGAGGCCAGGCATGTTGTTTGATAATAGCACGATGTTATCTGCAAATTGTAAATTCGATAGGACTTCGCCTGTTATTCCAGTTTAAGGTTTTAAGTGCATCTTCTAAAGTGTGAATAATTTAGGACAAATGGTATCCCCCTGACGCATACCTCAGTTTACTGGAATGGGGAAAATTCCTTCATAAGTTTGCATTATAATTTTGGGGTTGTCGTATAAATCCTCGCTTAGCTGTACATATCTGTAGTCAATTCGGCATCTCTTTAACGCACTAGTGGTTGTCCAGGTCTCTATCTATGGTATCCAACGCTTCATCGAAGTCTAGAAATGACAGATATAAAGGTTAGTTATATTCGTGGGATTTTTCTATGATTTGACGTAATGTAGGTATGTGATCTATCCTGCTATATCCTTGTCTGGTCCGGCGTCTGGTAGGCATACAATTTGTTTCAGACGCGGTTGACGAGGATTTTGGTCATCAATTTATTAATGAAGGAGAGCAGTGTGACAGGTCGATAATCTGCTACATTTTTGTCGTCTTCTTTTTTAAAAATTAGTAAAACTTTTCAAGTTTTCCAGCCTTCAGATATTTTGCTTAATTCGATACACTGATTATAGACTAGTTGGCGGTAGTATAACAGTTTATTACTACTCATTTTCACCATTTCTATTAATACCCCATCCAGACCAGCTGCTTTATTATTTTGCATTTGTTTCATTGCTGCTTTTATTTCGTACTTACAAATTGGTGGGATGTCCTCGGTGCTATGACGAGTTAAAGTTGCTTTCCTTCCAGCAAGGCTATTTTGTGTCTCAGGTGCTACAGATATGTATAAGTGCCGGTAAAACTGCTCAAATTGTTTTAAAATTCCTTCTCTGGTATTTATGGTTCTTCCAGTTTCGCGTTTTATGATTATTATTTCCTTTTTACCTTCGCCAAGCTCTCTCCTGAATACTTTAGGTCCTTCGTTGTCTTCTATTATATTCTGAGCCACTCTTTCGTTGTATTCTTTAATGTCTTCTGTTATTTTGATTTTAATCTTTTTATTTGCCTCTTTGGCCTACTCTTCTGTCAAGTTTTGTCCTATTATCCTTCTACTCTTTATCAGATTTCTTGTCTCTTTCCTGATTTATATAACTAGTTAGAACTATACATTGAGAAATGCATAGAAATGTTAACTGTAGTAGCACGTGATGTTCAGGCAAACTTAGCCAAGGTGGTACCAATCTTCAAAAATGCAAAGTACAAATTTAATATAACACAACTTCAATCACGCTAACCACGAAACTTCAAAAAATGGAATTTATTAACCAAAGCACATGTACACAAACCTAAAAGATATATTCAATGTAATTTCTTATATCGTCTGCAGGTACTGCAGTTTTGAAGCGGTTAGCCAAATGTGGCTATGCAGATGTGTTTGGAAGATGTATTTGTGTTTTCATTACCGATTTTTACATATCTTGCATATTTGCATTTCTAAAGTGAATTAAATCTGCTATAGTTATTTATGGAAAGAACCCTGTTCTTCGAAGATCATTGGTTAACCTACGTATGAAAGATGTTCTTTTTCTCCAACCACACGAATAAGACGCCATATTGTCGAACCGTACACTTTTCGATTCATATTTGCACTAGTACAAAAATGGTCGCAAGATAGGGTTTTACATGGTCAATTTTAAATAAAAAACAAACGCTTCGTCAATATTCGGCAATCGCCGTCGTTGTTGTTTAATTTCCCCGTATAGTGATTGTTTATTTGCGCCATGACAGTTCTACAATATACCCTACAATGTTTGATTCTAAATAATAAGTCATATTACCGAATTTATGAGTAGTTGGAGAAAAAATAGTATGTTTCATTCGTACAAAAAAATGCGTTTTCGGGACGCTGCGCGTCGTCCGGCGATCTGTCTTACTTGTCCCGAAATCATGCATTTTTTGTACTAATGAAACAAATAACTATTGTCTGAACATATATATTTTTTAAGCTATTTTATCATTTATTATGTTAGTAGTTGACGGTAATAAAAAGAGGGAATATAGAATAAATAACGGTATTATGATATAGGTACAAAGTTGAGTTTGTGTGTATATCACCTCTAATTTGAGTGATCTAATTCGATATCAATTGAGCGAAAACAGAACTGAGGTGAATAGAGTGAAATAGTAAATAATAATGAGTATACAAGGACAAGAAATTAAGTGACTTAGGTATATAAAAGTAATAACAAAAGCCGGTATAGACGCGGCGTTGCAAGATTAAAAGGCGGGCAACGCCGCAGTTAACCTACATGACTGTGGAAAGGTATAGGGCAAGCAGTTTTTCGGCGATTACCGATTACCGATCAAAGGAAAAGAGGAAACATTGCCGAGGAATTACAACTAGAAGAAGCGTTTAAAAAAATCCAGAAGAGCAGAAGAATGGCAAGAACGCCAAGTAAACAAAAAAAAAACAAGTACCGGTGAAATACAAGGATTATGTATACCCAGAAAATGTAGAAATGGTGAAAGAAAAAATTATAGAAAGAATAATGGAAAAAATATAAAGGGGCCCATAAGGGAATTCAGAAAGACCAACAACTGGCGGGGTGGAATTGAGGAACAAAACAGAGAGAGAAAGGAAATAATATAGTGATAAAAGCTGCTAAGCTTAACGGAACAGACTTAAATTAGAGGTACACAGAAGAAATTAGCAACTAGTGAGAACAAAGAAAAATAAATGGAAGGCATACCTAACAACCAGGAAACAAGAAGTGTATAAACAGAATAAGAAAACAAGGAGAGAGGTTGAACTAGTAGTAAGAGAAAAGAAAGAAAGAACCTGGATGGACTTTGGAAATAAAATTAAAGAGGCATACGAGCTATCGAATTATGCAGATTTGCTAGCTGGATGGTTGAGGAGATTTTCTAAAAATATGTTAATTTTAACAATCAGTTGTATGTATATTTTAGATTCTACTATTTTATTTTAATTAATTAACATTGAGAAAATGAGGTACTTCGTGATTTTGATATTAAAAGATAAAGGCACAGTTTATCCAGTGACGCTCTTAACGCTTTCTGACGGTCTTCTTAATAGTCTAAGAGCTGGTGACTTTTTTGGTGATCATTTAGTTAAGGCCTATTTTTTGAGAGAATGTTGCTGGAGGCATGTATAAGTGTCATCTGTAAGGATTCTCCTAGATAGCGGTATCGGATGGAGGCAGAACACCCCCAATTTGCACTGTCAGTATATGTCAAATTTGAGGTGAGCCGGTTAGGTTTTGTGTCAGTTTGTGTCAAAACTGACGGAAAACCTAACCTACTAACCTCGAATTTGACATAGACTTACAATGCCACCAACCTATTATTCATACGTTTCAATTTCCACAGCTGCCCCTTATGGACTTTTTTGGTGTAAGTTATGTCAAATTCGAGGTTAGCAGGTTAAGTTTTCCGTCAGTTTTGACACAAACGGACACAAAACCTAACCGGCTCACCTCAAATTTGACATATACTGACAGTGCAAATTGGGGGTGTTCTGCCTCCCTCCGATACCGCTATCTAAGAGAATCCTTACAGATTACACTTATACATGCCTCCAGCAACATTCTCTCAAAAAATAGGCTTTAACTAAATGATCACCAAAAAATGTCACCAGCTCTCCTACTATAACGGGTGTACGTTTTCACGAATTCGTCTAACGTCGGGGTGACTGACAATCCTTTTAGTCAATACACTTGTACACAAAGAATAAAGCTGCTGTTGCGAGATTAATAAGACTACTTACGTACAAATAATTGCATGTATTTTCTGCTGTTTACAGAATAACTTAAGTCTTATAAGGCTACTTATTAACTACTAAATTCTCAGTTCAGTTTGATCAAGAAAACTCGGTAGGCGTTCTCAAAATTTCTAATAAGCCTGTCAGAGCAACTCTTAATTTCGGACTTCTAAAGTCACGTACATGAACGTGACAATGCATAATGGCTCCATACTGCTATATATTCTTGAAAATTGGTAGGTTTGATACGCCAAAATGTGTCAAGCGGTCGACACCTCGTAAATGATCTCTCATAAAGTTTACAACTGTACTAAAGGAATTTGCTCTAACCGGCCGGTATTTTTACCCTCATTTTTATGGCCGAGTAGCAATTGTTGCCCTTCTGATCACGTGCTAATAATCTAACTTTGCCCAATTCTTCGGCCTACGAGGTAAACCTTGTATAAATTTACCCTTGTGCTTCCGTGAGATCCAAATACTTCCATTGTCCAAGAGAAAGGCACATTCTAAATAGCGGCTTTCAGTCGCCTGTTGTAACTTTTATATGACAAATTTGCCTACTAAATTCTACCTTAAAAATATTTACGTTGCATATTGCTTATGGCGAACTAAAGTACAGTCTATTCGTACAACCGCGTATAATTCATTTTCACACAAGAACGCAAATCGTAACAACGTATATAAATAGAATTCTGATATAACTATTAAACTTGCACTACATTGACGTAGATATTATTAATATGTATTGTATATAATAGTGTCAACGATATCGAAAAGGTAACTGTAACCTAGTTAGTAAAGTTAGGATAATGTAAAAATATGGGAAACTATGATGAAAATATCTTCAGTTATTCAAGCAAATACGTTCTGAAATATGATAAACTAAGAAGGAATATTCATATTGTATCTGCCCTTGAATATTAAAAAAAATAACAATCTAATAATTTTCATAATTACCAGAACAAAATTAAATTAGAGACAATAACTTTTTATGTAAACTTTAGGCATTCGCTGTTCTCATTAGTAATACTGCGGAAATTAAACTATGTCCAGTGTTATTATTATCTACGACAGAGAAAGTATTTGAAAATACTTGAAATATGACAATTCGGATACCACGGGCTTAGACTTTGTATGATATAAAAATAGTAGACTACATATTCACATACTTTAAATTTAATAGCCACAATATAAGCAGAATTGGGTTTAGAAATTTAGTTTGAAAGTATGTATCAATCAAATAGTTTCATACTACTGCATTACTCTTATAAACCTATGCTGCAGCAACGATTTAAATTACTTACTAGTACTGCGCCACTGCTAAAGATTTCCTGAATGCAAAATTAATGAGATAAGACGATTTTTCAAGCCAAAGCAGTTACGTTACAAACTTTGAAACTTCTTAAGCATTTTTCCATCTTTAATGCCATAATTTGTATATATTTGGAATAAAATTAATTAAAGTTGGGAAACTTTTCATTAGCAGGACGGGCATCACGTCGTAGGCACGGCGAAGAATTTCACTAATGAGAAATCTTCGAAACTTGCGGAATACTTGGGCCCACGGTGCTTGCATTTCCTCTTTGCGGCCGTTATTAATTCGCTTTTTCCCGAAATACACCAGCAGCGTGTACCAGATCTCCGTTTTCCGAGGCCAACACTTGTTGGAGCAGAGAAGCCGAACCAATCTTCTCAAGTGGTAGCCGTATTTATTCCTCTTTTCATTCACTTGTCTTGCTTCGTATCCGTCACAGGCAGACCCGGTTGGGTTTCCTACAAAACGGACCCGTGATCTTTGCTTTCTTAGATATGCCTTTGAAGGTATTCACCGCGCTGTCAAAATGCTTGAAATGGGGTGTTGAACTCGGCTGAATTAAGTCTTTACTTCCCCTAAATGGTTGCTGGAAAAAATTGAAGCATTTCCAGGGCTTCCAGATGTTCAATTGTGTGTGGCAGTATTGAAAATGCAGCAATACAGCTTTGACGGGATATAAAATGAAACAAGGATAAATGAAATATCAAACATGCTGGCAATGTAATTGATTATTATTATGAACTTTATTCCTGCATGCCTTACGATTTTTTTATAGCTCTTACAAATACAAAGTAAAGGCAATTACGACTTCGTGGCGGTGGGAGCTGAGCTACCCCGTCTGGGATAAAATTATATAAAAATTTATTCAAATCTCAACCTGCAATTATTGAAGTTAATTGCTTGATACTGTCCGTAACCATCCTAATGAGAGCAATGAGAATGATACTCGAATGAGAAAATATTAAAAAACATGTTTTGCAGTGGATAGCTTTATCAGAAATTTTATTTTTGTCTAAACTTTTGTCATCAAGAATTAATATGTGTCTGATAGTTTCCTTGGAAGCAAAACCTAATATTAATATTTGCAGAATTTGGCTTATAAAAGATTTATCCTAAATTTACATTTTTTTCTAGACTTCTTCTCCAAGAAATTTGATAATTTCTCTAGAAGGGAAATCTAAAGTCAAATTTTAAAATTTTGAAACAAAACATTTGAAGCTATAGAGTTAAATACCTCTTTATAGAGATTTATACGCCTGGGAGACAGTCAGTGTCTTAGAGACTTCTTCGTGGTTGATTTGGTGATTCTAAACTGTTTATAGATGAAATGAAAGGTTGGAGGAACTCAATGAGAAGATTAATTTTAATAGTAAGTCAGATTAATGAAATGGTTTTTGCTAACTAGTAAACATATGGACACCTGTTGCCGTACAGCGACAACACAAAATTTGGTTAAAACTAAAATAACTTTAATAAATTTAAAGCCTTCAAAGTACCATAGAAAGGTGGTTCAGCTGAATAAATTCAAATTACGTGTAATATGTAAATAACACCAAATTCATTATACGCATAGAAAGATCTTTGGATTCAATCGAACAGTTTAGCAATTAATTACTATTATATAAATAATACTAGGTTCGTTAGATTTAATATGAACCCAAGATTTCAATATTTGTTACATAAATTAGTTTTACAGAGCATTCAGTGGACAAATAGTATACGGTGATTGTGCAAACGAAAACGGATTTAACTAAACAAAAGCGCTCGGAATCGACTTAGTGAGTTAGTAGAAAGCCCTAATTAAAAAGGCATCACCTAAAACATGTAAAAAACTATTGAGTAAGTAACTAACGACTTCCGGGATTGGACCGTGTCGTTATTGAGGTCGAATAACTCAACGTTTTGCCCACTTTCGTAAGGGGCTTCGTCAGGAGGAAAAGCAAAAGAGCACGGTAACTCAACGTGTAAACGTGTAAAACTCTTGTCTGACAAGAGGGGCGTAAAGGTCTCCGCAATCAACTATTGAGTAAAATTATTTACAGGTTTCGTTATACGACGACGTCTCGCCGAAAAAATGGTATATGGGTCTTATGCAAGCACAAAAGGACTTAACTAAATAAGAGCGCTCGGAATCGATTCGGCGAATTAGTAAAAAGCCCTAATTGCAAAATCAGAACTTAACATTAAAAAAAAGTATTCAATAGAATGATTCACGGGTTCCGTCGTACGACAACGCCTCACCGAACAGACGCAATTACAGATATGGTATTGTTTATCGCATACAAGCTGTTCGAACAGTCTCCAGATAGCACGCATATGTCGGCGAAACCACCCGTCCTCTATTCTTGACACAGAAAATACAGCGTAAATCCCGAAAATATACAAATAAAATGCAATTCGTTAATTACTAGATATAAATTATCAAGCAATTAGTATTAGTAAACAACTGATTGTTGTTTTGTTACTTATAAAATTATAATAAATTTAGAATCTTCAATAAGCAGTTCCAATGGCATTTCGAAACGCAAGGGCAGTTCGTGCACCCTCGGGTACTCAAAAGGTGGAATAAAAATATAGCCCTGATCTTTAGTCGTCGACGACTTGCGTCGAAAGATAGTAGAAATCTCAATCGGCCAGAATGGTTTTATGCTACCAGGTGGTAGGGTTTTTATCAGCAAAGGATGCACGCTGGACACCAATGTACGGCTTCTTGAGCATTCAAAGATTATTAGGGCCACTCACAGATGACATGGACAATAGCGGGGTTACTTGGACACCGCCTTAAAATAAATCCCACAAAGCGTCAGGCCACAATCTAGCATGAAAATCCTGAAACAAACAGATAGGTTCAGCAGTTCAACATGTGCTCGAAATGCGTTTTTTACAAATGTTGTGTAATTAAATTCATTTCTGTGTTATATTTTCCAATGTTAATCTAAATGTAATGATCCAACGTCATGCAAATATACATACATATTTAAAAATATATTAAGGACATCAAACCGAAAAGACACCCAAGGTATGAATTTCATTTCGTTAAAAAAATCTGGGCTGCCTTCATTCAACGCCACTTTCGTCCGGCATTGACATTATCGCCGACGTATCGATTTGCCGTCGTGTCCGTCGTCTTACTAATTATAGCATTCATTGATGAATGGAAGCAGTCGTAGGCGCAAATCTGATTAACAGAACTATACTTGACGATTACTTGCTGCTAGTTGGCTTCGCACATTGCTCCGAATTTAATTAGCGTTAAATATTGATGGATGTAACCAATATCTATCCATTCACGCAGAAGACATTTGACGAAATTATTTCTGCTGCTTGACTGAATAATTCCAAAGACACTTGTTCGTTATTAATCGTTTCACATTTATTATTTTTGAACAGTGTTTTGTCATATTTGAAGGATATCTGAAGCTGGGAAGCTATTAAGAGGTCAGATTGTAAGAAATTGAATTTTCTGGAGGCAATGCACTATATGTGATGTCTGTGAAACCATGTTAATTGAAATATCAAGGTTAGAAAATTTAAATACGATATTATAATTCTATTACTGCTCTATCGTAAATGATTCAACACAATAATATTTTTGTGCAAGAGCGTTGAAAAGTTTATTCTTAGGGACATAATTACGGCGGCGCAATTATCGGCGTAGTTGCATAAAAAATTGATAATGTGTTTTTGATTATAATATGCATTGCGATTGCTGTTGTGTATGCCACGTTCACGAAATGTTTGGCTTCCTCGGAATAATTTAGCGGACTCGACTACGTCTCGCCAGCCCCGCATTCATCGGTACACCAAACAGTCATTTCGCGGCCTAGGTATACAAATGCCTATTATGATTTTTTAGTGCCTTGATTTTTTCCGATAGAAATCTAATTCCTTAAATTTTATTTAGTGTAAAACGAAACGACCCAAAAATATGTTTTTATTTTATTATCAGATAATAGGGACTTTAAGTGTTGTACCAGATGAATTTTCCAAATGGCTACTGTTGAAATTGTTACCTTCAACACTTTGACTTTAAAAAACAGCAATAGAATGTTGAATAATTTTTTGTGTTACTGCTGCGCTTTCATTTCTTATAAATATTCAATGTTGTAACTGTTTTGACGTACGCTGTGTTCTTAAACTGCTTCCCGAGTACAAGATATAAGGTGTTTAGATCTTGGCAATTTACCGATCGAAGAAAAAGCTATTCCAGCACTACAGCACTGCAACCCCAAAAAAAGGAGGAGCCATAATCCATCACATGGTACATCGGAATATTCACGATGAAAATATAATTCCACTAGCGTAGGCAAAGGCTCTATGATGCTAGAGGATAATCACAGGCTCCTTTACAGCGGAGTACCGGAAGAAGAAAAAGCAAGGGCAGTGGTTAAGTGCATAGTAGAGAAGGAGAGGACAGTATAAATGGCACTATATTTCAGAAAGATTAATGGTAATCAAATTGAAGGTGAATAATAAGGAAATGCTATAAGTAGGGGTTGCTTCTGGACTAAATGAAGAGGCAAATGCAGCAGTTAATGAGACATTCTGGCACGAAGTGCAGGAACTAATAAAGGAAAGAACGGAACGCTTATATTTAGCAGGGGATTTTAATGAGAGAATAGAAAACGATATAAGGGTTACTAAAGGAGTTATAGGGCCATATAGCGCTAGCTTGAAACAATAATGAAACTAGACTGATAGAATTTTACCTAATAGTGTGACAATAGCAAACTTTTTTAAACACAAGGACATCCATAACTCTACACGTGAAGAGCCGAATAGAAATGAATCGTTGGTAACTGATTATATCTTCGCGGAAAAGTCTAAGAGACGGAAGATAAAGGATGTAAAAGTACAAAGAGGGGCAGATACAGGAGCCACCATTACTAGTTGGAAGCAAGAATCGGCCTAATAGAAGAACAGTCGCAAAGAGGTCCGGAAGAGATAAAACGCCCAAAATCAAAAATAAGAACATTGATTAAAAGATAGCGAAACTGAAGAAACATACAAGAGAAAGATGATAGAAGAGGAAGAACAGTATTACAGGGACACGCACAGAGACTTAGAAGAAGCGTCGCGGAAGTTTAAAACAGCACTATTAAGAGCAGCGGCGAAGGTTTGCGGAATAGTTAGAGGGGAGGAGAATAAGAAACAAATTGCTTCGTGGAAGAATGAAGTAAAGGCAGAAGCCAGAAAAAGGAAAAAATGTGGAAAGATTACCTCAGCGACAAATGCGAGATACAAAAAAACAGGAGACGAAAGCAAAGAGCATGGTGACCGAAGCGAAGAAATCCACATAAATAGAATATAAAATAGGAAGAGAAAGATACCAGTATAATAGGTGATTCAAAACACCAGGAGGATAAAAACAGGGAAGAAGAAGCAGAGAGCAGGATTCAGAAGAATAATTACACTTTAGAAGAACATATAAGAGAAATATAAGAAAAATAATGGAAGAAGATTAAAAATAGGCAAGTCCGTTGGACACGTTGGCATATCACCAGAAATGCTAAAGCATATGAGAGAACCCGAAATAAAATTAATGCACAAGAATTTACGTTAGCGTGGACATATAAAAGAGGTTTAAAAGATTGGAAAGTGGCACTCCCGCTGTTCAAAAAGAGAAATGGTGGGAAATGTGGGAACAACAGGGGAATATTATTACTCAGCATTCCAAGTAAATTATATCAAAGAATAATCTGGAAGGCAGGTTGGGAGCAGTTATAGAGCAACAGCTGAAAGACTCCCAAAGTTGATTCAGACCGAACCATGGAACTAATGACCTCTCATCTTTGATATACGTACTATAAATAACTAAAAAAGGCTTTGGAGCATAACCAGGAGGCCTACCTATGTTTTATAGATCTAACAAAGGTGTTCGACAGGTATAGAGAGAAGATGCATGTAAATTTCTACGAAAAAAGGAAATAGCAAACGAGCTAATTATGGCGATTAGGAGTATATACAGGAACAACCGTAAATATATGAGAACGAAGAACAGACAGTCATGAGAATAGATCACAACAGAAGGTGCAAGGCAATAAGACACTTTAATCCCCCTACTATTCATAACCTTAGTGAATGAAGTGATGGGATTTGCAAATTTTCAGAATATAAGAATAGGGGTATGTGCCTTTGCAGACTACATAGTAATATGCGCAAACACAGAATCAGAAATATTTTAACATGTAGAAAGAGAAGCTAGAGAAAAGCAAGTACAAAGTTTCAAGTATTGTATAACCGAAGGAAATTAACAGGGTCAACAGCACAGGTAAGATGTATTATTACGCCCTAAAAAACCCATTCATGAACAAAAAAGAG
Source organism: Agriotes lineatus (assembly GCA_940337035.1). Taxonomy (NCBI): domain Eukaryota; kingdom Metazoa; phylum Arthropoda; class Insecta; order Coleoptera; family Elateridae; genus Agriotes; species Agriotes lineatus. The sequence goes on along the minus strand of CALNHX010006515.1, from coordinate 7,491 downwards.
ATCTCAAAGGAAACGAAGCTAGCGGTGTATTAGTTTATACTGAAATGGTATTAAGCCCACAATTTGGCTCTGTTGGCAGTGCAAATTTTTTAACCAAGTCAATAAAGCACAGAGTTAGGATATTTTATATAATTGCAATTTGAAACAATAATAAAAGTATTAAATGCATTGGTAATGAGATGCGAGAAACAGTAATTAGTCCGGTAAAGGCACGCAAGAGCAAAGCATATTTCAGAGGGTTTGAATTTGGCTTTTGAATAAAATAATATAATTAAAATGATAGGTGTGTGCATATGTAAAGCCAGACCAAATGAAAGTAATTGACACAAAAGGTTGTAATGTGCATATAAATGAGCGTAGTTATCAATAAAAGCAAAGGACAGTGAAAATTGTGAGCAATCTGAAGGGTAAAGCAAGATGAAGATAATCTAGAAAATTGCAAAGAGCAATCCTGAATGTAGGCAACAGAAGAGAAGCAAGCGACGTGAAAAATGGTGGATTCAAAAAACCAGTGCATTAATTAATAAAAATCAAAGTGCAAAAGAGCAGAGCAGTGAAATTAAAAACGTTTGTGAGTGCAACGCTAAAGAACAATACCGAAGAAAACTTGACAGGTAGGATCCATCTGTAATTTGGCGTCAGCGTATGGGAACGCAATTAAAATACGAGATAGGACCTTGCTGAAGACGCATAACGCTTTTCCAAGGGTCCAGCGACGCTGTAATAATCCGTCAAAGCCTTGGCGTCAGTACATTTTGCGAAATTGGCCAGAATCAAACTTCATAAATAAGTGAATGTTGGCGCGGGTCCTACATCATTAATAACGAAAGCGAGGGAAATTATTGCCAAGCGGGAATATTCGAATTATTTACCTGACTCGTTCTCACATTTTTTTACGATTTTAAACGTTCAAATACACGCTGTACGCACAAACCATTTTGTGTTCATCTGTCAATTTACGAGGTTGTGAATTATTTACTAAGAACGAGCAAATGAGCTACGTTGAGACAAATAAAATTTAAAAATATAGCCCATTTCAGAACTCAACCTGAGATAAGCAGTTTCGTGTTTGCCGTGAGCTATTGAATATTGCAGTTAAATAAAATAGAAAGATGGGCATTCAACCATTTTATTTGTGCAATTAATTATTATATTTCATTTTAACTAGCCTTAAATTAGTGACAGGCAAAGTGAGCACATATAAAAATTAAACTGAGAATTGTGTATGGATTTGCCCTAAGTTTAACTTATATAAAATGTTGTCTAAAAATAAATAATACAGTCAATCAATTCATCGCAATATACTGTTTATTAAATATAGGAGTGAAAATTTAATTTTATAACGCAATGGCAGAAAAGCGGACTTCAGGCTGCAGGGATGAAATTCCTAAGAAGAATAGAAGGGTTACTTTGAAGGACAGAATAAGAAATTAAACAACTTGCTAGTGAAACCGTTGTTAAAAAATATAGAGGAGAATCAGCTAAGATGGCTCGGGCAGGTCAGTAGAAGAAGTGATCATAGGCACTTTGGGATTGGCTATTGTGAGTCGAATTTTTCTTGTTTCAGTAGATTATCAAATTTTATTGCAACGGTTCTTTGGTTTTCGTTGAATATGTTAACATTCGACGTGGTCGGATTTTAATAACCCCTAGTACCAGTATTTGAAGAAGGTTCTTCACATAGCCTGTTTCATGATACATGTGTACTATAAATATTAGTTGCAGTGGACTAACTGATGCAAGCGTCTGAATTTACAGTAGCCATTTTTCATTGTATTATCATCAATCATGTCAATTCTTCTCCGTCAAATGTGGCATTTTTAGGCAGTCAACCAAACAAACTGAAGGGCTGTATTTATTACGAAATATTTAAGGATCTCTAGCTAGGGTTGGAATATCTGATACTTCCTGAGTACACTTGGTATATTACAAACAAATATAGAGAACAGTAACGATAAAAAATCTGTAAAACACGCTGTGTTTGATATTCGTGTAGAAGTAAACGAAGTACAAATAAAATATAAAAAAGAAGATTTTGTTTTTTACCTTTATAATCTACATATATAAAAACGTGGTGCATATGCATGTAACGTCATCACGTCTAATTAGGCCCTGAACACACGGGATTCCGTTTCCCAGATTCGGTATGCGGGATACAGAATCTGAGTCTGTTCAGACACGGCGACTGAATCTCAGACGCGGGCCTTCAGTCACTTGCAGTGCCGTGCTGTTATGGACCTAGCATTGCTGTTCTTTGTTTCTGTCGAATTAGTCTAGAGGTGCTGTATTTAAAGTCAGGGATTGGGCTCTACAAAGCTAATAAACTTTTCATTGTCAAATAATGTACGCTCTATGATCGTTGTATAGTAAGGAACGCCTTGCTTATTCGATTTAAATAGAAGTTGCAGAAAATCTGCTGCGCCTATGATATGATATCATATGTTCTGGCTGGCAAAAGTAGGCGAGTCCAGACCGTGGTACACGTGGACTCATATCGTCTATATGCTCCAATGGTAAATCGGTATCCGAGATACAGAATTTATCGCCGGCGGCCGAAATGGAGAGATAAGGAAAATCGGCCGCCGGCGACACATTCTGTATCTCGGATACCGATTTACCATTGGAGCATATGGAAGATATGAGTCCACGTGTACCACGGCCTGGACTCGCCTACTTTTGCCAGCCAGAACATATGATATCATGTCATAGGCGTAGCAGATTTTCTTCAACTTCTATTTAAATCGAATAAGCAAGGCGTTCCTTACTATACAACGATCATAGAATGTACATTATTTGACAATGAAAAATTTATTAGCTTAGTAGAGCCCAATCCCTGACTTTAAATACACTTCTAGACTAATTCGACATAAACAAAGAACAGCAATGCTAGGTCCATAACAGCACGGCACTGCAAGTGACTGAAGGCCCGCGTCTGAGATTCAGTCGCCGTGTCTGAACAGACTCAGATTCTGTATCCCGCATACCGAATCTGGGAAACGGAATCCCGTGTGTTCAGGGCCTAAACCACTGGACGTATCAAAGCCAGATTCACACCACATGTTCGTTTGGTACTCCGATAAGTTTGTTTTTTTTTACCCGGTCGAGATATTTATGGCCGATTTGACTCATATTGAGAATATATTATGCTGACTGCTCTTATTTATAAATTGAATTATATCTTTGAATCTCAAAATTATTTAATTATTAAAATTGATAGTGCCTTGAGACTCTTTCAGGGTGGTTCGATTTTCTAGTTACTTGTTAATTAAATTTTATTTTAGCAATGACAAATTGTGTAATGACATTATCTGTCAGCTTTCACATCAAATAATGTGCTATTAATAATCTCAATCAAATATGACACATGTTTATTCTATTTATATGTTATTGACTCAATATTATACGGTAAGTACTTGATTATAGTTAATTGCACTTTTTAAATTGTCTTTTATTTACTATAGCATCGATAGGACAAAACTACAACCCACCTTGAACTGCTTTCACTCTTTCTGTTCCAATATCACCTCCAAGACAGCACTTCTCCTGATGTCACCAGCCCGGATCCCTAATTAGTCCTGCTGTGATGCACTGCTTATTGACAACAGCTGTCAACTTGTCAAACCCTTGGCTGCTAGCAGGAAAGATCCCATTCTACTTTACTAGTGATACTGCTACCTTCCAGAGACTCCCTCCTTCCGACAGCTTCACGGCAAGTTTGTTATCACAGATGACCCCAATTAATATCCTTCTTCCTTAACTCCAAACTTCAGCAACCTCTGTCGTCAGTAACCAACAGAATAGCTCCAATCCAGCAGTTCCTCTGCTATCCTCCGTCAACAGATCCACATGTCCTCGGTACACCCTGTACAAACCCAGCACTTGACAATTCCCAAACCAATGTAAGTTCTTATCAATTGTATTATTCAAAATAAATTAATTCCATTGAAATCTTATTTTCTTCTTGCTTCTTTTGCTTACTTCTATCTAGTTTGACGACATTCCAATTCTCTTCAATAACTGTTACTTCATTAATAATAATCTTCTTTATATTTCTCTTAATTTTCAACTCGTAGATTTTGTTAAACCTTTTTTAAATGTTTTCACACACTAACATATAAAAAAATAGGGTAATTTATATGTTTTTATTCAGATCGAAAAATTATATCAAAAGGTACATTCTATTTTTCTATGAGTTGTTATTCCAATAATCGTAACAAAATCTGCTTAACTACTATGTTCTAGTTATTCCTGCCATCTAAAAATTAAATTTATTTGAGTCTTACCTACTTCACTATATTATTTTAATAGAAATTACGTTTGCCATCTGTGATATGAGCATGTATTTACTTTATAATTTTCAAAACCCCTACAGAATACTCAAATGTTATCCCTTTCATCTTAATTTGTCTCAAATTCGAATTCTTTTAATGGAGTTCATTCAAACAGCCAATTCTTTTGAATATTTTCTAAATTGATTGTATTTCCCGAATTCTATTTTTACATTTAATCTTCAGCCAAAACTGCTCTTAATGTACCATAACAATATATTAGTTACGTGGAAAGAAATATTTTTACAAAAAATGGACCGGTAGGTGGCGCTGGAGTCGAGATATTTACGAAATGTGTATTTATGGTCTGATTTGGCTTATATTCAGAATATGTGTGTACAAAATATTTTTATGTACAAATACTTCCGATAGGTGGCGTTTGGGGTCTCACATCACTATTTCTATATTTATACACATTGAACCAGCTAGTTCGATATAATGCTTTCAGAATCTATTTAAAAAATCGTTCCTGAGATTGCTCATGTCAAAAAATGCACATCACCCTAAAGAGGAGTTTAAGATTTTTTTTAACGTTGCTTAAGTATAACCTTTTATATATGTAATTTATTTCCTTCTAATTTGAAGTATACAATTATTTTCCTGAATTTATGCAACGTATTTGTAATAATAAAGACGTATATGGAACATAATACTGCAGTTAATATACCTGCTTGCTAACTCTCATGGGCTAGTGAAAGTACGTCGATACATTTATAAGCAGCATACACGCAAGCATATTAATTTAGTAAATTCATGGCAGCAGTCTGTTTGGATTCATTAATCATTTTTACAAGGTCGATGTTTATTATCTTTCAATATTTAA